>SJXQ01007245.1:90009-127457 GCA_006408695.1 Aepyceros melampus
TATGAAATGCGCAGGCCCCGGGAGGAGGATGAGTCTGGGGACCTGGGGTTTGAACCCGAGGAGCTGACTCCAGACGCTGCCTCCCACCTAACCCCTGGCATCTAAAACCTGCCACACGGGAGGTTCCTAATAGGAGTGGGGCTTCGGCCGCGGCGTGCACTGCACGTGATGTTGGGAGTGTGGTGGGAAAGAAGGATGTGGGGTGACCTCAACCCCCGCTTCTGCTTCCTGCGGGGCAGGGGAGGAGCTCTGAGTGTGGGGGAGCCTTGGGGCATGAGGCAGGGCCCCGTGTGTCCAGGACCAGATGCCCTGGGAGTTGGCATGGTGATGGCCACTCTCACTGCGTTCTCTTGGGCCCTCCAGCCCCTCAGGGCCTTTGAACACTCTGTGGACGCTGACAGCAGGAGCCCACGGAGCAAGTACTGAGGTCATTGGAGGAAAACCGTGGGTGACTTGTTGGGAGGCCGCTGCCACTGGAGACCAGAGGCTGGATGGGGTGGGGCCCCTCTGAGAGCAACAGACTGCCTGGCCATTAGCCCGGGTCCACTCCTATCTGCCATCCCCAGGCGCTGGCCGTGTGGGGTTTCTAGGGAGAGGGAAGTGGGCAAGTGAAGTGATGTGGGAAAGTGGGTGGCACAGAATTGCAGCGCTAGCTCCCAGGTCCTGAGAAAAGCAGATCCTCCTCTGGCCCCTGCCTCCCAGGCCTTGGGGAACCAGATCTTTGTAAACTGAGCTGCACGCCTGCTGGGAAGTCAGGGCCAGTCCTAGTTCCTCATTCAAGGCACACACCCTCATCCCCAAGGCAGTTAAAAGCCCCAAGTTGCCCAACTTGACAGGGGAAGGCTGGCCCGCCGTCCCGCTCACCCTTGGAACCTGAGCCCTGGCCTGCCAGGCCTGGTCTGTCTGGCCTCCAACGCCGGACAGTGACCCCTTCCCTGCATCCCAGAGCCCACATGTCGAGGAGGAAGCTGCCGTTCTGACAGCCCAGAAACATCTGTTCCGCATTCATCATTGTCCAGCTCGATGTCTTTGGGGACTATTTTGAAGGACAGTTTTTACTGTTGTAACCAAATAAGCAAAAGGAAACAAACAATTGCAATCCTCCTTCATTTCAGAAGTTTTGTGTTTTTCTGTTAGTAGAAGACCATTCCCGTAAACAGGAGCTTGGACCAAATTACCCTCCCCCACAGCGTGGCTAGAGCATCTCCCTCCCCCTGCTTCACACCCCAGTGTGCTGAGAAATTTTGAGATATAAATACGTTTGGGCTGAGGCTGAGATGAAATGAGCAGCAGAAAGCGTTTCGTTCCCACCTGCGCTTGTGTGTGCGTCTTTCAGAGGATATCGATGAAAGCCAGCATGCCTGATGCTTGGTGATCAGAATGGCTTGAGTAACAGCAGCTGCTCTGAGGGCCCTCACCATCCTCTGCCTTCTGAGTCTGCAGCAGCTCCTACTCTGACCTGGATGTTTCCAGTATGCACTTGTTCGTACAATGGATGTGCCAGTTCACACTCATGGAGACCATGGAGACACCCAGGGCAGCCCCGAGAGCTCTTAGACCGTTTCCATTTGAATGGTGCCCTGGTGCAGGTGCATTAGCGGATCCAGAACAGTCGTAAAATGCCCGGTACGCTGAAGGCTGAGGGTTGGTGAGCAGCCCTCTTGGAGCTGATGAAGGACCACTGCTATTCCCAGGGCTCTGCTGAGCCCAGGGCACCCTGGGACTCTTAGGGACCTGTCCTGAGTTGGGACTCCAGGAGGATGCTACCCAGCAGAAGGCAAGATCTGGATTCCTAGGATATGACAAGGGAGCCCCTTGGTCCCTCTCTATCTTCCTGCTTGTCGTGTAAGGTGTTTTCATTTCCTCTGGCTGGTGTAAACACCCTGGGTGACTTAAAACAACACAGATGTATTCTCTGACAGTGTTGGAGGCCAGGCACCCCAAATCCATCTCCCTGGGCTCCAGGCAAACCCTCATTCTTTTTTGGAGGCTCTAGAGATACAGGGCTTCCCAGATGGCACAGTTGGTAAAGAACCTGCCTGTCATGTAGGAGATGCAAGAGACACGAGTTCAATCTCTGGGCCAGGAAGATCCTCTGGAGAAGGAAATAGCAACTTGCTCCAGTATTCATGCCTGGAAAATCCCATGGACAGAGGAGCCTAGAGGGCTACAGCCCACAGGGTTACAAAGAGTCAGACACGACTGAGTGCCCGCACACACAGAGAGAGATTCCGCTTCCTTGACTGTTCTAGCTTCTAGAGGCTGCCTGTACCCCTGAGCGGTACTTGCAGAAGCCCGGTTACAGAGGCAACGAAGCCTTGTCAAGAGAGCTGCAGCGTCTCAGGGCTACCTGTGTCTGCTCCACCCAGTTTCCTCTGGGGCCATGCCCCTTCCTTCCATTGTGTGGCTTCTTGGGGAGGGAATGACTCTGAATGCCTCCTCTCTCTGTATAGCCTGGGGGTTTGCTGGGTGGGGGTGGGGGTGGGGGATATGCCACCAAGCTCTGTCGTTGGGATGCTGTTGTCTGAGACTTTGGGGCTTAACTCAGCAGTGCCCTCCTGGACCACATTACTCCTGCCTCAGGCCTATTTTTGCCATTCCTGTTCTCTCCCCTGCCCATTCCCAAACCGAGCGACTCAGCTTTCTCCATGATTCATGGAACCTCCAATCTCTTAGCATACAGGCCCTTTGTGATGGAGTTCACAGATGCAGATTATGTGACTGGTGCCCCAAACCTGTGAGACAAGGATTATCTTTGTTGCTAAGTCATGTCTGATTCTTTGCCACCCCATGGACTAAAGCCCGCCAGGCTCCTCTGTCCATGGGATTTCCCAGGCAAGAATACAGGAGTGGGTTGCCATTTCCTTCTCCAGGGAATCTTCCTGATTCAAGGATCAACCCATCTCTCCTGCACTGGCAAGTGGATTCTTTACCACTGAGCCACCAGGAAGGCCCACAAGGATTGTCAACTGTGTTGAATAAATGGAGGACTTGAAGATTCATTTTAGTGCCATCTTACAGATGTCTTGATGTATCTGGGAAACCTGGTCCCGGCATCAAGGCTCTCCTGCTGGTCAGCGAAGCATGTGCTGGGGGTGCGTTGCAGGAGGGGTGGTGATGAAGGATGGCATGGGTTTGACTCATTTTTGCCCCTAGTGCCCTATTGTCCAACAATAGGCTCTTTGATTATATAAGATGACATCATTATTGCCAGAGTCATGATGAGGTTCAGAATACACTACCCAAACATATGGTAGCTGGGCATATCGAGTATTTTAAACTGAAGGGACTTGAGAAAATGGCAGCTGCCCTTTTCTACCTCCACTTGCGCTTCTTCCCTGAGACACATCGTAAAATCCTTCTGTGAGAGGCACCCTCCCTTTACCTGGAAGATCATCCTTATCTCTGAAGATAAAGAGAAGAATCCTAACAAACAGGCCTTGCTCAGTTTCCCCCAGTTTATTACACGCATGTCTATTCCCTCACCTGTCATATGCTCCACACCTGGGCATCCTCATCAAACCCAGCACAAGATGCTCAGGTCTGACTTTTGCTTTGGGTCTTCATTTCCTTATGACGGCTTCTAGATCATGTAAAATGGGCATACTTAATAAATGTGTGCTTTTCTCCTGTTAAATCTTTGTCAGTTTAATTTTCAGACCCAGGCAGGGTCCCCCATGATGGTCAAAGAAAGACTTTTGCTTCTCCTTCAGCCTTGAATTTGCTCACTGGACTCCCACATACCCTGCTGTGTGAAGGACACAGAAGGTACAGAAGTGGACACAAGGGTTAGTCACAACAGGCCAGGAGCTTAATGAATGCTGGCAGGGTTTTTGTTTAGTTTCATCTCTAAAGCACTTTGACATGCAATGTGTACTTGTTGAATGAATGAGTAATTGAAGGTTGTTGCAGTGCAAACCAGCCTTCTTGCCAGTGGACTGCTGTGCCATTTAAAGCTACAGGTACAGCTTCAGCAGTGAGCCTCCAAACTCAGCTGGAGATCAGCGAACATTGCTCATGTCCTTTTTGTTTTGTGTCTCTGCTTTACCCCTGTAGGACTCCCATGGACCAGAAACAAAGCAGAAACGGAATCCCCGGCTCAGGCTTTTACTCGAAGGTAAGAGGGCCCTGAAGCGGGCAGTGAACGCTGGTGCTGTACAGTTTTAAAGCATTTTGAATGACATAAATCTAAAGACAAGAACAACAACAAGTACATGTTCTTTGTCATCAGAATGGTTAGCTGTGAAATTTATACATAACTTACAGTTGTTAGTAACTCTTAAATTATGGGTCTTCTGGGAACCTAGCCTTGTGTTCTCGGGCTGGAGGTACCCAGAAGGGCCCAGACAGAGTGACTGTAGCTGAGATCCAAGGAGGCATGGGATGGGGTGGATGACATCGAACAGAACTCAAAGCCAGGAGAAAAGGCCGAAGCAGGCAGGCGTAGGGGGGCATCCATACCTAGAAGCCTTTTGAACAGAGGCTCTAGGACAGGAAGCAGCTGCCCTGGGGAGAGGGCACAGCCTCCTACCGACAGCTCTCGACCTGCTAGCAGGGTGACTGAGAAACCGCCTGAGATATGGCCTCTGAAAGCTGAAGCAGGGACAATCGCAGGGCAGCCAGGATGGCTGGTCACTCAGGTTCCAACCTGTCTCTAGAATTCTCTAGTGATGAAAGAGCCTCGGTCCCCTGGGGCCACTGGGATGTCTCTGCCGCCCGCTGGTTATGCTCAGGGTGGGTGGTGAGAATAAGGACAGGGATGACGCTACCATCCCCTCCTGGAGCAGAAGCCAGAGCTTTTCCAGGCTTTTGGACTCTGTGGATGGTGAATGCTTCAAAACCTTTAGGATCCCACGGGACTGATAAGAGTTTCATTTATTAATGACAGTTAATTTTAATATTCAAAAAAATTCAGACAAGTTTCTCAGAGTTGGTACTGGGTCAGTGTAGAAAAATATCCTTTCTTGGGGAAGGACTGGGAACATGGGATTAGCAGATATAAACTGTTTCACATAGAATGGATAAACAACAAGGTCCTACAGTATGTTCAACAGCCTGTGATAAACCATAATGGAAAAGAAAATGAAAAAGTGGGCTTCCCTGGTGGCTCGAGGTTAAAGCGTCTGCCTCTTATGCGGGAGACCTGGGTTCCATCTCTGGGTCAGGAAGATCCCCTGGAGAAGGAAATGGCAATCCACTCCAGCACTCTTGCCTGGAGAATCCCATGGACGGAGAAGCCTGGTGGGCTACAGTCCATGGGGTCACACAGAGTCGGACACGACTGAGTGACTTAACTAAGAACTAACTAAGATCTATGTATTTAAAAGAATTCCAGGGACTGTATAGTCCATGCAGTCAGAAAAAGCTGTGCTTAGTCGCTCAGTTGTGTCTGACTCTCTGCAACCCCATGGACTGTGACCTCTTAGGCTCCTCTGTCCGCGGGGATTCTCCAGGCAAGAGTACTGGAGTGAGTTGCCTTGCCTTCCTCCAGGGGATCTTTCCAACCCAGGGATTGAACCCAGGTCTTCCGAATTGTAGGCAGCTTCTTTACCGTCTGAGCCAGCAGGGAAGCCATATGTATAAGAAAATATCCTTTCTCTGGAGGTAAACTGCACAGGGTTCTGTTTGAATTTCAAAGGGAGAGCAGCTTGCTTTGAGCCAGTGCAGCTCAGTGCAGCTTAGCGTGGTACATCTTATTGCCAGGACTACACTGTAGTGTAGAGGGACCCTGGAATCTAAATTTGGAGTTCCTGAGGTCTCCAGACACTGTTTCCTCTTCTTTCTTCCCTAAGGCTGCTTCTCCATGGGCCACTCCTCACATTTTAATCTTAGAGAAATGCACAAATAACTCAATTGCATGTCAGAAGGGCAAAAAAATTTAACTTTCATTTTTTAAAATATCTAAGTTCATCTTGAACTCCAAGCCCTTTTCCTACTGGTAGCAACCAAATATTTCATTATACTACTTGAAGAGTCCTCAGTTAGTAAAACTAACTGTAAAACTTAGACAGTGAGATCTAAGGTTTTGACATTGCCCAAGGTTTCTTTTCCACTTTTCCTTTTCCAAGACACAATCCGGGTGCCAGAGTAGACCTGTGTGCCCTGTCACATTCAGAAATCTTTGTCTGCCCCAGACTGCAAAGATCTTCCATGGGTTTCGTAGCTTCAAGATTTTACTTTTAAGTTATAAATGGTAAGCCTAAATATGTGTTGCTTAATTTTTATTTGAAGATTTTTCTAGATACTTGTTGATAAGGTCTAACTCCAATTGGTCAGAGATTCATGCTGTATGATATCATGGCAAAAACAATTACTGGCTGTCTCTGAAATAAATTGCAGAAGGACAAAAAGGTAGTCTTTTATTTTGCTCACATATTTACCATTTTTGGTATCTTTTCCTCATGTTGAAGACCCAGGTTTCCTCCTGGTGTCATTTCTCATCAATCTGAATAACTTCCTTTCACATTTCCTGAAGAAGTCGCTCAGCTTCAGCTAGCTCAAAATGTCTGTTTCCTGAATTTTTTGAAGAATGTATCTTACTGGATGTAGAACTTTAGCGCTAATCATTTCATTATCTTATCATCACATGATCTCTTGCTTCTTTGCTTCTGATAAAAACTCAGATGTGACTCCTGTCATTGGTCCTTTGTATCTGTGTCATTTTCTTCTCTGGCTGGTTAAGACATTTTATTTTTCAGCAGTTTGACTATGACATACGTTTCTGTGGTGAGTGTGTATGTTTATCTTCCCTGGAGTTTATTAAGATTCTTGAGTTTAGAAGTTAGTGTTTTCCATCAGGTTTAGGACACAGGTTTAGGACATTCCTGCTCATTCTCCCTCTCTTCCTCTCTGAGATTCCAATTACACTTATAATAGAACGCTTGAAATTGTACCAAATGTCACTGAAGCTCTTTCATTTTAAAAAATTTGTTTTGTTTTGTGTTTTTAAGACTGGCTTATTTGAGTAAAGATATCAATTAAACAATGAGAGAATGCTTTTCGACCACACACTTCTATTTCATAGCCACGCTGTGCAGCATGTGGGATCTTAGTTCCCCAACCAGGGATTGAACTCATGACCCCTATCTTAGGAGTTCAGTGTCTTAAACACGGGACTGCCAGGGGAGTTCTCCATTTCTTTCTAAAAGAGCTCTTTTGCTTTAGATTTATCATAGATCACATTGCTCGGTCCTTATGCTTTTATTTATACACTGAATGGCATAATCTTTTTGAAGGCAGCTTGAAAAAAGATTGGCTTATTTGTATTGGCCTGTTTTCTAGTTTACTTACCCATTTTTCTGTTCGGAGTATCCGCTGAATTTTTCAGTTCTGAGTCTTGTCAGTTCTGGAACTTCCATTTGATTCTTTTTAAAGAATTGCTTCCATTGCTCTGCTGAGATTCTCTACCTGTTTTACGGCAATGTCGTTGTTTAGTCACTAAGTTATGTCTGACTCTTTGTGACCCCATTGACTGTAGCCCGCCAGGCTCCCCTATCTATGGGATTCCCCAGGCAAGAATGCTGAAGTGGGTTGTCATTTCCTTCCTCAGGGGATCTTCCCAACCCAGGGACTGAACCTGAGTCTCCTGCATTGACAGATTTTTTTTTTTTTTTTTTACCACTGAGCCACCTGGGAAGCCCGTCATGGCCGTGTTTTCCTTTAATTCCTCAAATATATTTAGAATAGCTACTATAAATTTCTTATCTGCTGATTCCAACATCTAGGTTACCTTAGAGTTCTGTTTCTATTGCTTGATTTTTTTTTCTTGAGTATGTGTCACAGTTTTCTGTTTCTTTGCATATCTAGACATTTTTTATCGTATTTTTTTGTGAACAGTGGGTTTAGAGATTCTGTATCTTTTGTCTGTCTTTGACGATAGCAGGCAGGTAATTATGGCATATCAACTTGAAGTTATGGAAGCTTGATTTTGATTTTTTTTAATTGAAGGATAATTGCTTTACAGTATTGTGTTGGTTGATTTTTACTCTTTAAAATGGGTCTGTTTTGGATAGTTTGCTTAATATGAGGGAAATATCTTCTGTCTTGGGACATAACCTTTGATCATCTCCCCTCCTTCTCTGATATCAATAAAATGTTCAAAGTGTTTATGAAATCTCTCCTGGAAAAGTTGGCAAGATTCAAACTCCACATTCTTGTCTCTCTCAGTATTTGAAATTCTATTCAGTTTTTAAAATTTTTAGCTTCTTTCAGGATCTAGGTCTTTGGTTTTCAGCCACTCTGACAGCCCTGAACTCTGTCCTCTGACACTTCAAACAGTTAAGATTGCAGTTTTCTGTCTGGCAGGCTGAGGAGTGCCCTCATCAGAAAACTGTCTAAACATAGGTCTCATCCTGTGTGGTTCCTTTTTTCAAAGGTCAAAGTCCCCTTTGGTTTCTGCCTGCTTCTGGTTGCTCTCCAATGCTTTCACAGCTTTCCTTTCTAAAATATTTTGTTTTGAGTTGTTACTTGTTATCTTCAGGAGGTTTGGTCTAGTAGGAAGGAGCTACTCCATCCACCATTATCAGAACTAGAACTTCTTCTCATCTCATTTAAGGATTTTAAAATGTATTGCAAAACTGGCCTTCACAAATATTGTACCAAATTATATTCTTACTGGCAGTGGATGAGAATTCTTAATATCCATCCTCCCCCTTGGCATCCAGAATATCTGAAGCTAAATATCATGGAATGTTAGAACCTTAGAGACCATCAGATACAGTAATTCCAAGTTCAAGGTCCCTGGATTTCAAAAAGATTCTGGAAGATAGTGTACAGTTGAAGGACAATTTTTGTAAGTTATAAACACTGTTTCCAAATATGAAATACATAGTTAACCCATTTTGAGTGACATTACTTTTAGTTAACTTTTCCCTGGTGGCTCAGACAGCAAAGAGTCTGCCTGCAATGCAGGAGACCCAGGTTTGATCCCTGAGTCAGGAAGATCCCCTTGGAGAAAGGAATGGCTACCCAGTATTCTTGCCTGGGAAATCCCATGGACAGAGGAGTCTGGCGGGCTATAGTCCATGGGATCTCAGAGTAGGACACAACTGAGCAACTAACACTTTTGGTTAAAATGACATCCTATATTTCATGGAAACATTGAATTTTTTTGATAACTTTCTGCAGAAGTAATCAACCAGGACTTCTGCTTGATAGTTTAGTTATGTTTTTGGCCAACTCAAACAGGCAAAATGCATTTTACTGATAAATGAAATGTGGCTTTTATGAAATAGGAACCTTGAGGAGAAAGCAAATCAAAAGAATTGCTGGTGGCCCTGAACCCTTTGAGCAGAGTGATGGGCATTACCTGCCGATGAATTTAGACTTCATCTTTGAGTGTCTCTTTATCTGGATAACTTTCTTGGCTATGGCTTAAGTATCTCTATTTACTTAGGCCCAAAGAGATCAAAGGCTTCCATGGTGGCTCAGCAATAAAGAATCTGCTTACAGTGAAAGAGATGCAGGTTCGGTCCTTGGGTCAGGAAAATCCCCTCGAGAAGGGGATGGCCACCCATTCCAGTACGCTCGCCTGGGAGATCCCATGGATGGAGGAGCCTGGTGGGCTGCGTTTCACAGGGTCACAAAGCGCTGAACGCGACTTAGGGACTAAACAACAACAACACAAAGAGATGAAAGCACTTGCCTGGAGTCCACAGGATTACTCCCCCGGTGGGCGCAGAGAGCAAAACCCAACACCAGACTTTGTTCTTATCGCTGACATACATCTTAACTGTGAAGGAGCAATTGTTCTATCTACCGTGGTTCAGAAAGAAAAGCAGAAAACAGTGACCTGGGAGAAGAAGAGCTTGTCCTGGGAGCAATTTCATGTAGGATGGGCAGCCGTGTTCTTTGAAGTGCCCATGATTCCCTTGTCACTAACTTTCAGAAGCAAGAAAATGTCTCTGGAGTCCAGGTGAACAGGTTTTCCCAGACCCGTTGCATCCTACTAGGCTTTCTTTTTTTTGCCGCAATGTTCATTTCTTATATTTTGACACTGGATCTGGTTTTGTGTGTGTGGATTCACTTCAGTCTTGTTTCCTGGATTTCTAAAGGCAGACACTTCCCATCTTTCGTAATCACCGGAAATGACTGGAGTCATGTAAACACATAGCTTGTTTTCCCTTTTATCACTCTTCCAACATCCAGGCAACTGGTACATATTCCTTAGTATGTACTTTCGGTAGCTAAACTTAGGTCTATTTCAGCACTTGCTTTTTTCCGGAAAATCGGTGTCCCTATTGGAGGCAGCAATCATGAAGCCACAGAGACTTTGTCAAAGTCTTATGGATTTAAAAAGAGTTAGATCAACTTAAAAAAAAAAAAAGTTTAGTTTGCTCTTTTTAAAATCTTTATTTGTTTGTTTAGCGTGTTTTCGGCCGTGCTGGGTGGGTCTTTTCCCTCGTTACGGAGCGAGGGCTGCGCTCTGCCTGCGTCGCTTTCCCGCTGCGGTGGCTTCTCTGGTTGTGGCGCGCAGGCTCGAGGGCCTGCAGCTTCAGTAGCTGTGGCTCCCAGGCTCTAAGCACAGGCTCAATAGCTGCGGCGCATAGCCTTAGCTGCTCCGTGGCATCTTCCTGGACCAGAGATCAAAAAACCAGTGTCGGTTGCATTGCAAGGCAGATTTGTAAGCACTGGACCACAAGGGAAGCTGGAGTCCAGTCCTCTTTGATGAAAGCTCCAGGACACCAGCAAAAGGAGGCCCGGGAGCCTGTCTCCTCTCCACCTTGAACCTGGTGAACTCAGTCCAGTCTTTCCTTTTCAGTCTGGGACCTGACTCGTCTATCCAGAGAACAAGGCTGGAGGCAAACCAGGCCGGTGGCCTCTCCAGTTGTGGGATGCCAGGCCTGAGGGTGGGGCATTCACAGGTAAGATGGGAAAGGGGTCTGTTCCCCATCCACGCCCTGCAGTCCTCTGAGCCAGGTAGACGATTCCCGCTGGGGCTTCAGATCCACTCATACCATCTCTTAAGGAATTATATGTGGGGTGAAAACGGCCAGGGGACCTCTTAGACTTCAAGCCAGTCCATTTGGATCTGTGAATTGTGTGTTTTTTCCCCTTACTTTCATCTGAGCTCTTCAAATAAAAGGATTTGAGAAGCTGAATTCTTTGGACTGTCGACAGAAATAAACAATATATAATCAGAATCAAAAAGTGTTTTATTTGAGCCATACTGAGGACTGTATAGCCCAGAAGACAACCTCTCAGAGGATCTGCTTGGGAGAAGCATGGTTTTCAGCAGTTTAATTGTTGTCAGAACAAGGAACGTTAAATGAGCCATGGATACAGTCCTTCAAGGTTTAAAAAAAATAAATCAGCATGCATAAAGTGAGTCAATACGGCCCTGGCACCTGGGAGGAGAGTCATATCATCAAAGGAGGACCAGCATGGGCATCGCAGGAAGAGGGATTCGATCTTTATTTTTAACATAGACATGCTTTACTTCTGGCCAATGAAGCTTTTTCTTTTATAATTAAAGTAGATATACAGTGTATGTTTGATACGCCACAAACAGGCTATGATAGTCACCATGAAATTCAGGTTAACTCATATATAATAAGGCAGAATGACTTCCCCGTACCTTAATATGTGAAAATTTCTTTTATCGAGACACATATAAAAATGTGTGTGGACCCTGAAGCCAGAATACTTGGCTTAATCCCAGCTGCAACACATACTGGCTGTGTGATCTTGGGTAATTGCTTAACTTGTCTGGTCCTCAGTTTCCTCATCTGTAAAATATGACAATAATAGTACATATCTCATCATCATTAGGATTGTATTAGCTATTATGTATGACAAATTCTCCTCCCCCTCACCCCCCACCTGGCATACAGGATCTTAGTTCCTTGACTGGGGATCAAACCCATGCCCTCTGCAGTGGAAGTGCAAAGTCTTCACCACTGGACCATCAGGGGAGTGCCAGCTGTTATGTAAGAAATTCTTAAACAGGACCTGTCGTGTCGAAGGAAATGGCAACCCACTCCAGTATTGTTTCTGGGAAAATCCCAAGGATAGAGAAATGTGCTGGGCTACCGCTTGTGGGGTTACAAAGAGTCAGATGTGAATGAGCAACTGAGCACATAAGCACATTTACAATTGATATAGAAAGTACTATATAAATGTGAGCCATCATCATTTTTACAATTATTATTTTGCTTCCTTTCTCTGTTTATTATGCATTTCTAATTGCTAAGAGATCCCAATTTTCCATTTATTAAGACGGAAGGAAAGCCTAGCTACCCCCTGCCCCCTTGGCCCTGGCCTGTGGTGCTCTTCATCCAGGCTTTTCTTGCTGGAGCCAAAGACACACAATTCTTGTCCCCATGCCCAGGTAAGGGTGTTGAGACACAGGGCAGACGTACCTCCTAGACTGTGGTTTGGGTCCCTGTACAGTCTTGCAACTTCTTTTCTTGGTCTTTCAACTGTCTTTTCAACTCTGTAATTTTTTTCATCCTCATTAACGAAGGTAGTCTTTTGTCATAATTATTTCTTGAAAATTAATATATACACATTGTAAAATCCTCAAGCACAAAAAGCCCCTAACTCTGATCCAAAGGTTGGTTTTCTTCTCCTGTTGCCAGCTTCCTACATATCCTTCCAGGCTGGTTCTAGGACAGCGTTCGTTTGTTACATCTTCCCTGCTTCCTGATCAACACCATTGGTGCAGGTCTGTAAATGCGTGTGGGTGTACAGACTAGAGTGAGATTGACCTCTGGGCTCGCCTGCCCAGTTCCCCAACAGCCAAGACCAACTGTTTGCACCTGCAGGTCACCAAGATATGGACCTCAGGGTGGGGCCTGTCTTAGTCCAGAGGAGTTCAAGACCCAGTTTAGTAAGCTGAATGTCATCTAGGTCATTGGCTGGTCTTACAGCCAAGTTCTAAAATGCCCCTCTGCCTTTGGTCTGGTTCTTGAACCCCTCTAGCCTCTTCCCTTGAGCTTGGCTCTTTGACCTGAGAGCTTGCTCAGGAGCTCACCCTGTCCCCTCCAGTCCTGCCCAGAAGCCCACACAAGAGACCAAGGCTGACCCATTGCAGCCGCAGCCCATTCCTCATGTCTGGTCAACCCCCCTGGTCTGTCTGCATCACTGGGCTCTCTCTGCCAGGACCCTTGCTGGAACCTACTGACACTGTCCCTGTCCTGCACTGCCTCTGATTCTGTGGTCTCCACACTTTATAGGAAGGCTCCCTCTCCCTGGCTTATTCTAATCCCAAGCACCTTAGTATTCAAGACCTACCCATGTGACTGAGAGATTCAGTTAACCTCTTATGAGCCTCAGTTTCTTTTATCGTAAAATGGGCCTGATAATCCCTGCATAATCCACAGAGTTGGTTAAGAGCCTAGTATTAAGTCCTTTATTTTGGGGGGCTCCAAAATCACTGCAGATGGTGACTGCAGCCATGAAATTAAAAGACGCTTACTCCTTGGAAGAAAAGTTATGACCAACCTAGATAGCATATTCAAAAGCAGAGACATTACTTTGCCAACTAAGGTCCGTCTAGTCAAGGCTATGGTTTTTCCTGTGGTCATGTATGGATGTGAGAGTTGGACTGTGAAGAAGGCTGAGCGCTGAAGAGTTGATGCTTTTGAACTGTGGTGTTGGAGAAGACTCTTGAGAGTCCCTTGGACTGCAAGGAGATCCAACCAGTCCATTCTGAAGGAGATCAACCCTGGGATTTCTTTGGAAGGAATGATGCTAAAACTGAAGCTCCAGTACTTTGGCCACCTCATGCGAAGAGTTGACTCATTGGAAAAGACCCTGATGCTGGGAGGGATTGGGGGCAGGAGGAGAAGGGGACGACCGAGGATGAGATGACTGGATGGCATCACTGACTCAATGGAAGCGAGTCTGAGTGAACTCCAGGAGTTGGTGATGGACAGGGAGGCCTGGCGTGCTGCGATTCATGGGGTCGCAAAGAGTCGGACACGACTGAGCGACTGAATGGAACGGAACAGATTAAGTCCTGCCCTGTAGATAGAAATCCCTTTGGCTTCCTTCCACCCACCTCAGTGGAGATATCGAATTTCCAGGTCTCATCAGCTTCCTCTCCAAAGAGCCCTGGCTGCTCCCTGGCTGCTCACCAAGCTCCAAGCTTCCGCTTTAACATAAGGCTTGAAACCAATGCATCTCAGTTGACTTAGTTTTCATTCCTCCCAGATTGGTCATCAGAACAGTTCCAGGAGAAGATCATCTCTAAGGTTCTTGAAGGGTGATCAGCAATGACGTCATAATAAAAATGGTGGTCAGTATTCACTGAGCAGTAACTGTATGCCAGGTATCCTGCCAGGAGCCATACATGAATGACCTCATGATCCTTTGTGACCAGCTGTGGAGGCAACCCCACTGCCATTGACTCATGACTGAGATGCTCGGACAGAGGCTCAGAGTCTGGAAGTGGTCTGATAAGGCGGCACTGCTAACAGGTGGGAGAGGGGCATTTAACCTGTGGGAAGAGTCAAAGATCAGCCGAAGATCAGAGCTTGCTAGAGAAAGAGGGTCAGCCACCATCGCTTGCATGTAGCAGAGACTCAAAGGCAGGGGGATGGGAAAGCTGTATAGTAAGGGAGGAGTGAGAAGGGATCAGAGGCTGACAGTGGATCTGGAGGCTGTTGGCACAGGTGATCTGGAGGCTGTTGGCACAGGGGATCTGGAGGCTGTTGGCACACGGGATCTGGAGGCAGGCTACACAGCCGGACATCCTGTGTAATTGATTAGGGCTTATATCTGGCTTTCTCGTGTTGGGCCTAAGTTGGATGTGGGGACAAAAATTAGAGAAGCTGTCAGTGATTCATCAAGTCCTGGCCATTTTGGCTGATGGTTACAGCAATGACTGTTTATCTTCCTGGACTGTCAAGCAAAACAGCAATCTGGGTTGCTGTGAGTCTGACTTAGAGCAGGCTGGTTTCCTGGGCTGTTGGCTGTGGATAAGGGTTTGGTTTCCTGGGCAGGTTGCTATAGGTTATGGGGCAGAATTCTGCTTTTATTTAATTAAAGAGAAATTTTGTCTATGCCCACAGCATGCAGGATCTTAGTTCCCCGACCAGGGATTGAATCTGTGTCCCCTGCATTGGAAGCACAGAGTCCTAACCACTGGACTGCCAGGGAAATCCCAGAGTCTGTTTTTATATTTGGCCTGGTCATTGTCCATTTGTATATTCAGTCTCTCAAACCTGAGGAAGTCCAACTCCATATTCTTGGAATCTGGAGAACTCCATAAGGGCTAATCCAAGAGCATCTCAGAAGAGTCCTAGATTCTGAACCTACAAAGGTTTAATCTGCTTCGGGCTGCTGACCTCTGTGGCTCCCAGGTGGGCGTATTTCTACCGTTTCAGAGTCTAATGCCTCAGTGGTTCCCAAAAGCGGCAGCTGCAGTGTTTCTTGGGGGTCTGAGCCCGTCTCCAGCTAGAGGCCAGGCACACAGCCGCACCCTGAGCAGACCCCAAGCTCCTACCCCCACGCTAGGGTCTGCAGAGATCAGAACTCCAGACTGGCCGGCTCGACTCAGCTAAGGCTGCCAAGACAAGTTTCTGCTGGGCACATTTTCTGTGTGGTGTGTTTTTCTTTCTTTGGTAGCTCATAAAATTCCCCTGCCTGCCCTGGGCCTCGCGGTCTTTAATCTTCAACCTCTCTTGGAGCTGTCCCTATTTCTTTTTAATTGTGCCTCTTTTTTTTTCCTAAATGGAAGTTTCCTATTGACTTTTTATGACAATATAGAGACATGGATGGACTCCAACAAAAATGAAATCTTTATGGAATAGTCATCTGTCTCCTGGAGCCTCCTGACAAATGTTCCTCCTTGGATACCCAGACATCTGTACATATTGGTGGGGAGCAGGGGGCCGTGGGGAGTCACTCTGGTCTTGGCTGAAGTATCATGACCACGGAGGGAGTGGTGTGCAGCTCAGCCAGCGGGAGAGGGGGAGGGGACATGAGGGTGACATGACATATGGAGCAGGAAAAATAAATCTTTCCCAAGTACAATCCCTTTGCTTTAGTGTCAGCTGAATTGGCACTGCTCCCTAATCCCAAACAACCTGGCTACCTGACTGCACGTGCAACGCACGCAGGGGTGACATGTTCAGTGACCCCTTACTCAGCATCTCTTGCCTTGGGCCCCCCAGCCTGGCCTGAAAAGTCTTTGTCTTTGGGCCCTCACACCAGACATGACTGTCTGGGATCGTGGGCTCATTTCCCTTGGGCAAGCTTCCCAGAGTGTGGTCTGGGAATGGCTTGGGATCCATGGATGGCTCTCCAGGGATCAGGAGCCTATGCAGGCATGAGTTACTTGTGCCAGGAGGGGAGGAACAGTTCTCCACTTACAAATCAGTATTAGAAACCACCACACCACATGCCTGCCCACATCTAGGCACTGGGTCCGAAGGGTCACGGTCCCTCCTCCCACGGAGCTGATGTTCTTGAAGGAGGAAACAGGCAAAAATTAGAAGCTCCTCCCCACCACCAAAGTCAAGTAACTATGTAAATGATGTGACATTTTCAGATTGTGGGGAGTGCATGGGACAAACAGAGTGGGGAGAGAAGGCTGCTGCAGGGGAGAAAGGGCACCTGTTTTAGACAATGGTCAGGTAAGCCTGCCTGCTGACACTGGAGATGAGCTCAGGTCAAGCAAAGAGCAGGTCAAGCAGAGAGTCAGCAAGTCCAAAGGCCCTGAGGCACTCGTGGATTTGAAAGCCAGAGAGAAAGTGAGGGTGGCTGGAATGATGTGAGCCCCCAGAGGAGCAGAGGGACGGGAGGCTGGGTCAGGTCTGGGGCTTTGTGAACAAGCCTTCCTGATGAACACCTCTTATATCAGGTACAGCATGAGCCACCGTGTGGATTTAGGGAGTGGAAGCCTGACGCAACCTGAGTTTCATTTTATTTATTAATTTATTTTTTAAATTGGAGTATAATTGCTTTCTTGGGCAAACTCTGGGAGATGGTGAGGTACAGGGAAGCCTGGCATGCTGCAGTCCATGGGGTCGTGAAGAGTCGGACACAACTTGGTGACTGAACAACGTAATTACTTTATAATGTTGTGATAGTTTCTGCTGTACAATGAAGTGAGTCCGCTATAAATACACACATATCCTCTCCCTCTTGAGCCTTCCACCCCACCCACCCCTCTTCCCTTGGGTCATCACAGAGCCCCAAGCTGAACTCATTGTGGTACACAGCAGCTTCCCCAGCTATCTGTTTTACACACACAGTGTTGGTGTTAGTCACTCAGTCATAGCCGACTCTTTGCAACCCCATGGACTGTAGCCCACCAGGCTCCTCTGTCCATGGGTTCTCCAGGCAAGAATACTGGAATGGGTTGCCATTTCCTTCTCCATTTTACACTTGGTCATGTATATATGTCAACATTGCTCTCCCAATTCATCCCCCTTCCCCTTCCCTCTCTGTGTCCACACGTCTTTTCTCTATGTCTGCATCTGTATCCCTGCACTGCAAATAAGTTCATCAGTGCCATTTCTCTAGCCATAAAAAGAAACAAAAGGGGGTCATTTGTAGAGATGTGGATCGGACATGACTTAGCAACAGAGCACGCATGGATGAACCTAGAGCCTGTCGTAAAGAGTGAAGTAAGTCAGAAAGAGAAAAACAAATATCATATATTAACCCATATATATATTCATATATATATATAGACTCTAGAAAAATGATTTTCATTTTAGAGATGCTATTCTGACTGCTGGGTCTTTAGAATGGACTGTAGAATTGTATTAAAACCAAGCTGCCAAGGTTTTGGAGCTTTGGGAAGGTAGCACAAGGCTTCTCCTCAAGGGGTTTGGGGAGGAGGGAGGTGGCAGGGTGGCTGTTTCTTTAGGTGGTTTGGGTCTGGAACTGCTTCCTTAAACTTCAGGGCCTCCTATGAAGCTTGTCCACAGCCTGAGTTTTGAGGACGACTGAGAAGTTATGTTGGGGATAACTGATAGTTATGTTTGCCTCTCTGCCAGGAGAGGACAAAGCGCTGTAGCCTCACATGGGAATTTTGTCAAGGAATGGGATCTCCTCTGTGAGTGCCAGCTGTCCACCCAGTAGGAGGAACAGTCATATACATCTTAGTAAGGGAGGAACATGTTTCAGCACCTATGTGGCAGGCTCTGTCCCATATCTTATAACTGCCACCACTGCCCGCAAAAGTACTGTTGAATATGAGATCTGGGACTTCCTTGGTGGTAGAGTGGATAAGAACCCACCTTCCCGTGCAGGTGACACGGGCTTGGCCCCTGGTCTGGGAAGATTCCACCTGCCGCAGAGCGACTAAGCTTGCACACCGCAACTGCTGAGCCCACGTGCCCTAGAGCTTGTGCTCTGCAATGAGAAGTCACCATAAGGAGAAGCCTGCGCACAGCCAGTGGAGAGTAGCTCTCCCCACGACAACTGGAGAAAGCCCCTGCAAGCAGTGAAGGCCCAGCACAACAACCACAAAAACTATGAAACCTGGAACCAGAGAGCTTACGTAACTTGCCGAAGGTCGCACAGCACCAAAAGGCAGAACTGAGGCTGTGAGTGGCCTTGGAGAACATCCACGTGCTGAGGGCTCGGTGTGCCCCTCCCATAAATATTGTTATGGTTCCTCAGAGAGAACGAAGGTCATGCCTGGGAGAAGCTGGGGCACCCTTGGGAAACCCTTGTGTCTTCCTGCCATGGGCCTAAGATCACAGAGTCTGCCTGAAGTCTGCAAGCTTTCAAGAAACATGCTTGACATTGGCCCAAAGAATTAGCTTCAAAGTCTAAGAAGAAAGCTGCAAAGTCACAGCTAGGAATTTAGATCAACAGAGAATAAGAAAAGTGAAAGATGTTCTTTTAGCTCCATTTCTTCCTTCTTCTACACTCATCTCTGCCTTTTGCAGCTCCAGGTGTCTGACCTCCATCACTTTCCTTCTGCCTGAAAGACCCCTTTTAGCATCCCCTGCAGAGTACATCTCTTGGCAATGAACGCCCTCTGTTTTCGTCTGCCTGAGAAAAATCTTTCTTTATCCTTCACTTTTTTTTCTCGATTAAAGTTTCATTGTGAGGTAATTGGACATTCATACGTGTTGTAGGAAATAAATCTGAGAAATCCTGTGTACCTTAATGCCACGTCCCCAAAAGTACCATCTTGCAGACCCATGGTAAGACATCACAACCAGAATACTGACATCGCTGCACTTTTATGTATATTCATCGGTGTGTGTGTGCACACAGGTGCACATGCGCACAGTTAGTTCTGTTCAGTTATATCCCATGAGTGCGTTTGTGTATCCATCACCACAGTCAAGGTATGTTTTATTTCCTTTGCCAGAAGGATCTCTCAGTCTGCCCTTTTACAACCCATGCTCCCTCCTACCCACTCTCTCCTCTCCTGCAACCAGTGGTCTGTTCCCTTTTTATAATTTTACCATTTCAAGAATATTTTATAAATGGGGTCGTGGTCCATAGTCTTTTTCACTCAGCGTAACTCTCTGGAAATTCATCCATGTTGTTGGGTATATGGATATCCAACCTCCCTCTGGATTGCTGAGGGCTATTCCATGATAGATGCACCATGATTTGTAGTGTTTAACCACTCAGCACCAAAGGACATTGAAGGCTGTTTCTCGTTTGGGGGCAGGGAGATCAGGGAGAAAATGGTCCAAGAGAGGATGGAGAAAAGAGTCCCCACCAAACCAACCAACCAACCAACCAACCAACCAAATGAGCTGGAGAAAGAATAAGCAAGCCCGTGCAGTGGGTGAGGATGGGGGAGGGTGGTTGGGGGGAGGTGGAAGTGGCTGCTCCAGGAGGGCCCAGCCGGGATGAAGAGAGAATTACAGAGTGGAAAGTCGTAAAATAAATTCTCATGCCCCTGCAGGTTCCTTATTTTCAGTAAAACACATATTCTCATATAAGAATTTGCATAGCAGACGTTTCTCCTCTTGGGAAGAGGCAGCCCAAGTCAGTGCGGATCACCAGCAGCTCCCAGCCCTGCAGGCACACACTCCCTCATTTGCTAACGAGCGCACGCTTTTGCACACATGCACACAAGTCCAGGGCTTTCCTGGGCTTCCGGATTCCTCAGCGGTAAAGAATCCACCTGCCAATGCAGGAGACACAGGAGACTCGGGTTCGATCCCTGGGTCGGGAAGACCCTCTGAAGGTAGAAATGGCAACCCACCCCAGTGTTCTTGCCTGGAGAGTCCCATGGACAGAGGAGCCTTGCGGGCTGCAGTCCATGGAGCTGCAGAGTCGGGACATGGCTGAGCAGCTGAACAACAACGAGGCTGGCCCCAGTGCCGCCATGCTGTAAGGGGCTTCACCTCCTACTTTCTTGAGGCAGATGTTCTTGTAGACATCAGAGCATGGTCTCTTCATATATTAATAGCTTCTGATCACCAGCCCCCTTGCCCGCTGATGCCTCTTGGGGGTTGGGGGATGAGGGAGTAAGAGTCATTTATTCTTGGCATCCTGATTAGAACTTGGATTTAGTGCCTGCGAGAAATAATACATGGAGCATGGAATTTTAGAATTATGTCTTTTGTGGAATGTCATAGGACTCTAGTCACCCCAAAACATTTTTGTCTGTGGGAAAATGTACCTTGAGTTCCATCTTGCCAGTGAATTCTTATGGGTTTGAGTGCTGTGTAAACTCTTCGTATTATCTAGCAATATGTGTTTATTGTAAAAAAAAAATCAAGGATAAAGAAGAAAGTGAATATAACCCATGGTTTTTTTTATTGCATTTTTTTCTTACAAAAAGATTATCATATTGCACATACTATATATCATATCTGGCCTTAGTTGGTAACTATATAATGCAGAATTGTAAAATTGGTCCCCCAAGATTCTATGCCTAAACCCTAGAACCTATGAATACCATGAGCTACCATGCCCATGAAAAGATTACCTTACTTGGCATAAAAGAACTTGGTAGGTTTAATTTAAGGTTATTAGTTAGTTGAGTTTAATATAAGCAGGTGATCCTGGATTGTCTAGAAGATTCCAGGGAGAATCCCATGTGCTCTTAAAGACAAAAGAAGTCAGAGAGACTCAAATCATAGGAGGGATTTAATGTCCATTGGTGTCTTTGAAGACGAGGCCACAAGCTAAGGAAACAGGGAGGCATCTGGGAGCTGAGGAAAACCCCAGCTGGCAGCCAGCAGGGAGATGGAGATCTCAGCTCCAGAGTCACAGAGAACAGCATTCTGCCAACTTTAAAGCACCTGTAAGCAGATCCTTCCCTTGAACCTCAGGATAAGGCTAGCTGACACCCTGATTTCAGCTTGTGGGACCCCAAGCAGACACCCCAGTGAGCCTACATGGACTCCACACCTACAGAACTGTGAGATAATAAATGGGTGTTGCTTTACACTGCCCAGGTTTGTGATAAATGGCTCAGTTCAGTTCAGTCGCTCAGTATGACTGACTCTTTGCGACCCCATGAATCGCAGCATGCCAGGCCTCCCTGTCCATCACCATCTCCCGGAGTTCACTGAAACTCATATCATCGAGTCGGTGATGCCATCAAGCCATCTCATCCTCGGTCGTCCCCTTCTCCTCCTGCCCCCAATCCCTCCCAGCATCAGGGTCTTTTCCAATGAGCATGAGGTGGCCAAAGTACTGGAGTTTCAGCTTCAGCATCAGTCCTTCCAATGAACACCCAGGACTGATCTCCTTTAGGATGGACTAGGTTGGATCTCCTTTTTGCAGTCCAAGGGACTCTCAAGAGTATTCTCCAACACCACAGTTCAAAAGCATTAATTCTTCGGTGCTCAGCTTCTTCACAGTCCAAGTCTCACATCCACACATGACCACTGGAAAAACCATAGCCTTGACTAGACAGAACTTAATTGGCAAAGTAATATGTCTGCTTTTCAATATGCTATCTAGGTTGGTCATAACTTTTCTTCCAAGGAGTAAGTGTCTTTTAATTTCATGGCTGCAATCACCATCTGCAGTGATTTATGCAGCATTAAAAACCAATCCTGTCATAGACCACAAGTGTTTTCCATGCCAGTGAGCTTATTTGACATGTTTTGGTGGCTGGCTGCAGAGTATTCTATTACATGGATGTCCCATACTTTGGTGAGTGTCCTTTAATGATGGACACTAAATCATCTTTAACACATTCATTTGCAGAGGGCACTCCCAATTCGAGACCTCACATATCTTACTCTTACTTACCAGGGCAGAAGGTTCTGAGAAATACCCTCCGCATCCGTGGGCCTCAGCCAGAGCAGACTAGACTCATGATTTCCGATGTGTGCTGAGTCTTGCTGACACTGTACCCTGACTTCAAACAACCTCTCTCCCCATGCCCTGCTTCATGTTAGTAGACACACTTTTCAAACAGCAGAGCCTCCATACTTCTAATCACAGTGAAATGGAGTAACAGGGAGCAGATTTATCCTCTTGCATGAAACAAACAAATATGGCAAAACTATATGAATGTACAAAAACTTACTAGAACTGAGTCCAAAAAAGGGCAGGATCTAAGATCAATATAAGAAAATCACTTGCACTTTTATTACCAGGAATGGACAATCAGACATTGAAATGAAAAATACCACTGATAGTAATCTAAAAAATAGGAAGTATTTAGGAATAAATCTGGCAACAAATTTGAAAGTATGCGGAAAACTGGCCTCCCCTTGTAGCTCAGCTGGTAAAGAATCTGCCTGCAATTCAGGAGACCCCAGTTTGATTCCTGGGTCGAGAAGTTCCCCTGGAGAAGGCACAGGCTACCCATTCCAGTGTTCTTGGGCTTCCCTGGTGGCTCAGACGATAAAGAATCCGCCTGCAATGCAGGAGACCTGGGCTCAATCCCTGGATTGGGAAGATCCCCTGGAGAAAAGAATAGCAACACATGCCAGTATTCTTGCCTAGAGAATTCCCATGGACAGAGGAGCCTGGCGGGTTGGAGTTGGACTCGACTGAGCAACTAAGCATAGCACATGCTGCAAACTACAAAGTATTGCTGAGAAGAATGAAATAAAACCTAAATACATAGAAAGATATATATGTTCTGGGTCAGAACACTCAATATTTTTAAGATGATTTTTCTATAAGTTGATATATCAATTGAATGCAATCTCGGTCAAAAATCCTCAAAGACTGTGTGTGTATGTTTTTAGAAATTGATAAACTGATCCCAAAATTTAAAAGAAAACATAATAGACCTGGGATAGCTAAAGGATTTTTGAAAAAGAACAAATTTGGAGGAGTAACACTATCTGATTTTAGATCTTATTGTAAAGCTATAAGAATGAAACAATGTGGTATTGACATGCAGATGGATCAAAAGAACAGAATCTGTGTTTTAGGAGTAGATCAATTGATTTTCAACCAGGATGCAAAGGCAGTTCAGTAGAAAAAAGTGAAAGTGAAGTCGCTCAGTCGTGTCTGACTCTTTGCGACCCCATGGACTGTAGCCTATCAGGCTCCTCTGTCCATGGGATTCTCCAGGCAAGAGTGCTGGAGTGGATTGCCATTTCCTTCTCCAGGGGATCTTCCGGACTCGGGAATCGAACCCGGGTCTCCCGCATTGCAGCAGACGCTTTACCATCTGAGCCACCAGGGAAGATACTCTTTAAACAAGTGAAGTGATGCTGGAACAATCGAATATCCACATGCATGAAAGGTTGAACTTTGATGACCATCTCACACTGTATACAAAAATTAATGCAAAATGAATCATAGGCCGACTTTTAAAGCCTGCAGCTGGGTGGGATGATTTGAGAGAATAGCACTGAAACATGTGCATTACCCTATGTAAAACAGACACCAGTGCAAGTTCCATGCATGAAGAAGGGCAACCAAAGCCGAGGCTCTGGCACAATCCAGAGGGATAGGGTGGGGAGGGAGGTGGGATGGGGGTTCAGGATGGGATGACACATGTATACCCATGGCCGATTCATGTTGATGTATGGCAAAAACCATCCAATACTGTAAAGTAATTATCCTCCACTTAAAATAAATTAAAAAAAAAAAAAAACCTACAGCTGTACAAGTTCTACAAGAAAATACAGAAGAAAATTCTAGGCAGAAGAGAAAGTCAGAGAGCCTCTGAAACTGAAACTGAAATTCTGGGTTAGGCAAAAAGGTTTTAGATATCTGACAATAAAAGCATGACATATGAAAAGCTGGATTCGTTGGACCTCATAAAATTTAAGGACTTCTGCTCTGTGAGAGGCAGTGTTAACGAGACGAAGAGATAAGCCGTACGCTAGAACATATTTGCCAGTCACATATCTAACAACAGATTTGCATCCAGAATATTTAAAAAAGAATTCAAAATCAGTAATGAGAGAACAACCTAATTTTATAAATGCGAAAAAGAATTGAACAGACACTTCATCAAAGAAGATTATGAAGGCCAAATAAGCACAATATCGTTGGTAATTAGGAAATAAAGTGTAGACTACAATACAAGATAACACTCCACACCCACTAGAACGTCTGAAATTTAAAATACTGGTAGAAGTGTGGAGGAGCTGGCACCCTATACACTGCCAGTGGGCACGCAACATAGCACACCCACTGTGGAAAACAGATGGGTAGTTTCTTAGAAAATAAGCATGCAGTTGCCCTGCGACCCAGCCTCTCTACTCTCAGTATTTGCCCAAGAGAAATGAAAGCACATGTCTGCGTGGCTTTACTTTTTAAAAATATTTAATTTTTGATGTAGACCATTTTGAAAGTCTTCATTGTTTCCGTTTCTGCAAAGTCGATGTTGTTTGTTTTATGTTTTGGTTCTTTGGCCCAGAAGCATGTGGGATCTGAGCTCCCCATCCAGGGGTCGAACCTGCACCCCCTGCACTGGAAAAGCCAAGTCCTAAACTTGACTGAACTGCCGGGGAAGCCCTAGCAGCTTTGCTTTTAATAGCTCAAGACTAGAAACAATCCCCAAATATAGCGACCAGTAAACAGATGAACAGTGATGTGTCCCTATAATGGAATACTGAGATAATAAGAAAGTTGTTACCCATAGGAGTATGGGAAATGAAGCCCTGAGTCATGAAATCTGAAGTTGAAGAGTTAGACACATGGATGGCAGATCCTGGGAGCCAAGTTTCTTATCACTGGAGTGGGAGGTTACAGACAGGCCGGGGGAGAGGCTGAAATGATCTATGGAGCAGTGCATTAGCAATGTAGACCTCCACAGGGACTCATGTTTAGCTTAATATTGATACAGATGGACACATACAACATATTTATAGATATAAAAGTGAAATTGTTAGTTGCTCAGTCATGTCTGACTCTTTGCGTTCCTATGGACTATAGCCTGCTCCTCTGTTGGTGGGATTCTCCAGGCAAGAATACTGGAGTGGGTAGCCATTCCCTTCTCCAGGGGATCTTCCCAACCCAGGGATTGAACCCTCGTCTCCTGCATTGCAGGCAGATTCTTTACCATCTGAGCCACTAGGGAAGCCCATTTATAGATATGGGTTAGTATAAATACCTATGTTTACGTTTTCTGAATTTATTTTTATTTCTTTTACTGCACTGAGTCTTAGTTGTGGCATGCAGAATCTTTAGTTGTGGCATGTGGAGTCTCGCTCCCTGACCTGGGATTGAACTTAGGCCCCCTGCATGGGATCATGGAGTCTTAGCCCCTGAACCACCGGGCAAGTCCCAATTCCCAGATTTACTTGCTCTGTCAGCTAAGAAGTCTTGAAAGAAATGCCATCCCTGTAGCAAGTGAGCACAGCTAGTGCCCAGGACTTAGGCTTTATGACTATTCTCCAGTAAAAGGGACTAGGACTTCTGGGAGAAATGGCTGTTTCTAGGATGGGCAGGATGAGCCTGAAGCATCTTCTGGGGTCAGAGAGTAAGGGCTCAGAAAAACAGACAGCAACGGGCAATGATGGAAGTGTGTCCAAGAAACACAGCCACCACGAGAAAGAGCTCCCATTGGCCAAAGCAGAAACAATGTGAGCAATAAAATAGTCTTGGATTATAAATAATCCAATATAAAATAAATATGGAAAAGTTCACACTGATAATATGAATAAACAGATGGAGAATAGGTAAATCTCCCACACGGTGGAATATCAGATAAATAATGTAGATACTCTGCCCCCAAGGAGGTGGAGCAGAATTCCTGTACACAGAAACTTCCTTTCAAGAGTACAGTGTGGAAAGGGAGGAAAAGAACCTGAAGGACTTCTCAGGTGCCCAGTGGTAAAGAATCCACCTTGCAATGCAGGGGACGCAGGTTCGATCCCTGGTCGGGGAAGTAAGATCCCACACACACAGAGCAACAAAGCCCGTGCTCTGCAGCTACTGAGCCCACACGCCATAGCTAGAGAGTCCATGAGCCCCCACAAAGACCCTGCGTGCCACAGCTAAGGCCCAGAGGAGCCAAGGAAATAAGATAAGCTTCAGAGAAACTCAGCACACACTACCTTGGCCAGAAGATCAAGGTCAACATCAAGAGTAATAAGGCATCTTGAATGCATGTACCCTTGCTGTAATGTGATGAGAATGACACTTGACTTCTGGGTTTTCCTCCCAGAAATCCATAATCCCAGCCTAATCATGAGAAAACACCAGGCGAATCCCGACTGAGGAACACTCTGCAAAATACCTGACCAGTGCTCCTGAAAAATGTCCAGTCAAACGCAAGGACAGTCTGAGACAATGTCTCAACGAAGAGGGGGTTAGGAAGACAGGACCACTTCACGTAATATGATGTCCTGGATGGAATCCGAGAACAGAAGATGGAGGTGGAGACAAAATTAGAGATCTGAATAAAGTGTTAGTCACTCGGTCATGCCCATAGAGCCTGCAGGCTCCTCTGTCCATGGGATTCTCCAGGCAAGAATACTGGAGTGGGCGGCCATTTCCTCCTCCAGGGGATCTTCCCAACCCAGGGATCAAACCCATATCTCCTGCACTGCAGGCAGTTTCTTTACCACTGCACCATCTAGGAAGCCCTCAATGAGTTTATCAAATCCCAAAGAAGAAGTTCCATCCTCTTGGGAAGGTATCTGCAGAGAGACAACCATCCGGTTTCCTCTAGCTGTCCTTCTGGACTGCAGCCGATTCCCCACACATGCCCGTGGCACCTGAGCGTGTGGGCAGAAACGCGTCTGCTGAGTGGAATGAAACCCTGCAAGTACTCTGAGGGTTGAAACTTTGAAGAGGCTGAGATCTTTGAGAGCTGAGGAACCTTTGAATCTCCCTTCGGTTCCCTCTACCCTGACCACAGCCCTTCTCTTGATGTAAAACACGTGCTCAGATTGACAACAATAAGACACGTGGCTGAGCCGACAGGTCTGTTTTGCTTTTTGCTTCCTCAGTGGTTGGAAACAGACCTTCCTTGGAGATCTGCAGATGTGTATAANCGGGATCAGACCACTGCACCCTACGTGCAGACCACCTATGCGGCTTCTTATGGACAGACTCCCTGGGCGCGCAGGTGCGTTGTCAGCCTGTCCCCTCAGGCGTGAAGTCCGTCCGTCCAGGGGCACGGCAGCAGAACTTGTGATGCCACGACAGCTACAGTTACGACCCCCCCCCCCCCCCCCCCCCGATCCTATCTATGGAGTTGCGACAGGGAGCAGGGACTGGCCTATCTGCAGCTGGGAACAGAGTCTGTGTGGCTGGCTGTACTGGGGTAGGGTTCTCACAGCTTTGGAGAAAATGGAATGAAGGTGCCTGGCCTTTCTTGAAGGCATGTAAAGGTTAAACTGAAATGTCCAGGAGCCCATAGAGGGAACCTTCCAGAACAGAGTATGCATGACCCCCCTCACCCACACCAGTTCTACAGATGACATCCTTTTCCATGTGATAGACAGCCTGCCTTCAAACCAGGACACCAGGCTTCCACGCTCCCTTCTGCCACTAAACCAGCTGTGCCATCTTGGATGAGTCCCATGACCTCTTATCAAAGAAGTGGACTGAGTATTTTCTAAAGAATCTTCCAATTCGCAGAAGTCTATAAGGTCGTTTGTTTCTGAGCGAATGGAAAATTGGCTACACTTCATCCTCCTCTCTGTATGATCCAAGTTGCATTCATGCATGCATGCTCAGTGGCGTCCAGCTCTTCATGGCCCAGTGGACCCTAGCCCTCCCACGCTTCTCTGCCCATGGAATTTTCCAGGCAGGAATACTGGCTGAGTTGCCATTTCCTCCTCCAAGGGATCTTCCTGGCCCAGGAATCAAACCCAAGTCTCCTGCTTGGCAGATGCATTCTTTACCACTGAGCCACCAGGGAAGCCTTATTGATACTCATTGGGACCTAATTCCTCACCTGGGTATGCTAACACTAGAAGCAGCATTCATAATGTCCATCATGTGAAAGAGTTTTCAGGTCTCCTCCTGGAAGCAAATTGGGATAACTGGAAAATTCGCAAGAGGCCAGGTCTCTAAATTGTTTAAACAAGAGGGATTGTTCTACACCATGGTTTCCAGAGAGTCCCACCTGTGCCCAGAAGGGGACGTGGATGCTTTCATTGCTTTGGAAACCTTATGAGAAAAATAAACAATATAATTTCTGTTGAGAACAAGGCAGCGTAAGGATTCCAAGAAGAAGTCTGAGCTGAGAACTCCTGAGCTATGCTTGCCTTGCAAGGTTTTACCCTTTGTTCCAACGTAAAGTAGGTTCAGTACCTGTAGGACAGAGCTCGAGGGGCCTTCACAGTTCATTTTAAAGGTAAACCACCCACAACACCTGGGTCCCTCATCTTTGTCTTTCTAGTAGCATCTGTATCAGTTTGTTGGGAGCAGCGTAACCAAGTATCAAAGTCGGGGGCTTAGAACAGAAGCTGACTGTGCCAGTTCTGCAGACTGGAAACCCAAGATCAAGAGGTCGGCAGGGCTGGCCCCTTCGGCTCCTGGACGTTGCTGGCTGTCCTGGGTGGTCTCTACCTTGTAGCTGCATCACCCTCATCTCTGCCTTCATCTTCACATGATGTTCTCTTTGGGTTTTTTTTTTTTTGACTGTGCTGGGTCTTAGTTACAGCATGTGGGATCTCACTGAAAAAGACCATAATGTTGGGCAAGTCGAAGGCAGGAGGAGAGGGGAAGATAGAGGATGAGGTGGCTGGATGGCATCACTGACTTGATGGACAGGAGTTTGAGCAAGCTCTGGGAGTTGGTGATAGGGAAGCCTGGTGTGCTGCAGTTTGAGCAAGCTCTGGGAGTTGGTAATAGACAGGGAAGCCTGGTGTGCTGCAGTTCATGGGATCGCAAAGAGTCGGACATGACTGAGCGACTGAACTGAATTGAACTATGGGATCTCGTTTCTGGGCCCCCTGCATTGGGAGTGTGGCGTGTAAGCCACTGGGCCACCAGGGAAGTTCCATGATGTTCTCCTTGTGTGCGCATCTCTGTGTCCAGATTTCCCCTTTTAATTTTTATAACGACATCAGTTATGTTGGCTTAGGAGGCCAGCCTAATTCAGTAGGACCCCCACCTTAACTAATTACATTGGCCATGACCCTCTTTCCAAGTAAGATCACATTCTGAGTTTCTGAGGGTTAGGCCTTTAAAATGTGAATTTAGGGGGACATAAAGCTTCCCTGGTGGCTCAGTGGTAAGGAATCCATCTGCAATGCTGGAGATGTGAGTTCAGACCCTGGGTTGAGAAGACTTCAGTCACTGGAGGAGGAAATGGCAACCCACTCCGATACTCTTGCCTGGGAAATCCCATGGACAGAAGAGTGTGGCGGGTTACAGCCCATAGTGTTGCAAACAGTCAGACATGATTTAGTGACTGAACAACAGATCCACCCGTCACAGCATCCTTTCTGCACAGGGAACCAAGTTGGAGGGCCCGTCAAGTCACAGGCAGGGAAAGGGATGTGGTGGGGGGGCCTCTCGGTGTTTGAAGCAGTTCTGGATGCTCTCTGCTTCCCCCTTCCCCGGGCCCCGTCATTGCCGCTTCACAGACATAAACTGAGCTCAGGTCCTTGGCAGAGTCCGCTGTAAGCTGACATCAGCGCCCCTGCTGGGGGCCAGGACCAGGGCAGGGCTCTCAGGCCCACCCAGAGGAAAGCAAAGAGAGCAGGATTTGTGATGCTGGCTCACATAGCCCCACTGTGCCTCAACTTCCCCCTGTGAAACGGGGGTGATGCTACGCCCTGCCCTGCCCACCTAGGCTCAAAGTGTCGATCGCATAGTTGTGTCTCGACTCTTTGAGACCCTATGGACTGTAGCCTGTCAGGCTCCTCTGTTCATGGGATTTCCCAGGCAAGAATACTAGAGTGGGTTGCCGTTTTCTTCTCCAGGGGATCTTCCCGACCCAGGGTTTGAACCCAGGTCTCCCACACTGCAGGCAGATTTTTTACTGTCTGAGCCAGCAGGGAAGTCCTAGGGTCAGGCCAAGCCCAAATAGGAAAACTAGACGGAGACCCCGCGCCGGCGGCCCATGGAGCGTCCTGACTATGGGTGCTCTGTGCCAGCTGGCTGTCTTGTCTCCTCGGGGCATTCCCTGTGCCGGCTGGCAGGGACACTGACTGATGACTAAGACATACCTGGCTTTCCCTGGCCCCGCTTCACACACAGCAGAGGCTCAGCCAGACCCCATTGGCAGCCTGCCTGCCTGTCCAGCTGCTCAAAGCAGAGGCTGAAACCCCCCTGGGTTGCATCTCAGGGGCCCCAGCCTGCTCTCCCTGGGCACTGAGCTCTGAGCAGCACAGGCTCTGGGGCTGCGCTCCGGCCAGGTGAGCTGCCTGTGGCTAAGGTTTCTCCCTTGAGGTCCCCCTCTCTCTCCACCAGCCTTTTCCCCCCAAATCGCCTCCATCCTGCAAGATTGACAGCTAAGTCTGGGCTGGGAACAGAGGATAGGAAGTGGTCTCTGCCTGAAGCCCGTTGCCTTATTTACCCTGGCCGCCAGGCCTCTCCCAGCAGCCCTAAGAAAACAGAGGACTGTCCAGAGTCAAGTTCTTGCGTGTTTTCTCCCTGGAGGTGGATCAGGTTTTAAAGGAAGGTTTCCTGCAGCCTGCAATACCGTTCTGGTTTGTTTTACCTGTCTCCACCTGCCGGGCAGGGAATTAACCTGCTGGCTGGAGGCCGGGCCAGCAAACTCCATCAGGGTCAGGCGAGCAGGGCTCAGGGGTGTGGGTCTGACAACGCGCCGAGGAGGCCTGTTCTCCTCCACAGAGCTTTGCGCGCGGGAGGCCCAGGCCCCGATCTGAGCGGGGCTGCGAGTAAGTCGATATGTTTTCTTACGTTGCTGCGGACACGGTGGGCAGGTTTAAGTCTGCCGCATCTGTGTCTGTCTGTCGGGTTGTTGCAGGGAGAGGGGGCAAGGGGGAGGGTTATCAGAGGGAGAGGGGAGCGTGTCCCTGTGTCCTTGGTGTTTCCCTATCCATCTTCCTTTTCCCTTGCTTGCACTGCTCACTCTTTGCTGTATATGACCGGCCACGACTGTTTCCGCGTCTCAACCCCTAACCCTTCAGAGACCACTGTGCTTTGTGCCTTCTATAAAGCAGCTTTATAGACACCTCCGGGGCGCCCTGTCTGGGAAGCCCTGGCACTGTCAGAGTTAACAGCAGGCCTCTGGAAACTTGAACTTCCCCAGAAGTGCTTGTGCAGCAATTAGCAGAGCCCCACTCAGATATAGAAAAAAAGTCCCCGCGATTATAAATAAACAGCAGCCAAGGGTATTGGAGCCAAGAGTCACCACTGTGTGCCCCAGGCCTGTGGCGGTTACCTCCTTTGCAGAAAAGCCTGCACCTTGCAGAACTGTGATGGAGAAGCCTGATGCTTTAGCAGGATTCTGAGGAAAGGTGGGAGTCTGCTGTCCGGTGAAAACCCATCAGGCTGGGCTCACGTATAAGATGCCCAAGGTGCACCAGCCTGAGGATGGTAGGAAGGGCCACGCATCGCAGCCTGGGCTGATGGAGGGATGGCTTTTTCTGGGTGCATAGGAGCCCTGCTTCGCTTTGCTGGAGGGAGATACCAGGCTGGCAGACTATTTGGCATTGCCTAAAGAGTGGTGGGCAGAGATAGCGCCTCACCCAGCACTGCACTCAAGGTTGGCAGACGTCATTCCTAAGGCCCCAAGGCCCTGTGGGATCAGGGCACAGGAGAGAAGAGCCTGTCTCTCTGTTTATTTCTTCTAGCCGTCACAGAAGTGCTGCAAAATACAGAACCGTAGGTCTCCTTGCGAAGAGAAGATGTCTTGGGTCATCCTGGGCTATATTTAGAATGGAAAATGTGCTGGCTCAGAGAAAACTGATCATGTGCCCTTCTCCAGGATTCATGCTGAGCTGGGAACCCTGCCCCATCACCCGCCCTTCCCATCCTTCCCACAGCCCTGCCACCCGCTTCCTCCTCCAGGGAGCCCTCTCAGCTTGTCAGGAGACCCTGCAGGGAAAGGCCCAGTTTCTCTTGTGAATAAACTTCACAAGCATCCCCTTCTCATGAGGACCATGAGGATCTTGTGGAGGGCTGTGTGCAAGGCTGGCTGAGAACTCAGAGCTCAGAAGGGGATGTTTGACCTGATCGTGGGAATTCCTCAGCTTTCCCCAAGGCCCACTTCTGCTTCTCCAGGTGTGAAGGCTGGGGACATCGTGGCAGGGAGTGGACTGTCCTGGGTCCAGCCCCTCGGTTGTGCTCTGGGCAGTATTGCCACCCTAAGACTCTTCAGAGTCCCTTGGACATCCTAGAGGCAAACCAGTCAATGCTAAAGGAAATCAACCCTATTGGCAGGACTGGTGCTGAAGCTGAAGCTCCAATACTTAGGCTACCTGATGCAAGGAGCCAGCTCATTTAGAAAAGACCCTGATGCTGAGAAGGAATGAGGGCAAGAAGAGATGGAGATAACAGAGGATGAGATGGTTAGATAGCATCACTGACTCAATGGACATGAGTTTGAGCAAACTCTGGGAGATGGTGAAAGAGAGGGAAGCCTGGCGTGCTGCTGTTCATGGGGTTGCAAAGAGGGGAACAAGACTTAGCGGCTGAACAGCAGCAACTGGCATGGAGAGCTTCATGGTGGTGATTGTTGGGCCAGGCCCCATCAGCGCCCTGCTGACTTTTCGTAACCATCAGAATGTTGTTAAGAACCTGGAAGTCCATTGCATCACTGTTTTGCTTTCGGAGCTGCACGTGATTTCTCAGAAGGAGCGGCCCAGACCCGTCCTGTCTCCAATACTGACCCAGCCACGAATTTCCACTTTACTGGGAACAAGGGGTCAGAAGGGGCACCACTGAAGGCAGCGTCTGCTGCCCCTGCCCATGCGGACAAGGAGGCATTGGAGACACAGTGACACTCTCAGCTCCTGGGCACATGTTCTGGGCTGGGGCGCCACATCCATTTCTGATCTCCACAGCCCCTCTGAGAGGTGGGAATTATTGTGTCCATTTTCCCATGGAGGAAACCGGGGGTTAGATGCCTTGTCCTGGACCATTCCCCCACCCTCCTCGCCCAGCTCCCCACCATGGTCTTGCTGGTTCTCCTTGTGACACGCAGCCCTTGTTCTCCTGTGACATCACCCACCTGGCCTCCAGTCCAGCCTCTCGCCCCACTGGACTCATTCTCCACACAAACCAGCTTGATCTTTGGGAAAGACTCTGAGCTGTACCCTTCTCCTCCTTAGAACCCAATAGTGGCTTCCTGTCGCCCTGAGAACGGAATTCTGACTCCTCCCCGTGCATGCCAGCACCTCCCCTAGGTCTCGGCTGTGGCTCACCCCTCTACTCAGCCCAGTCCAGCCTCAGGGCCTTTGCACCTGCTGTTCTGTGTCCCTGGTGTGGGCCCTGGACTCTGAGCACATTTCTGTCTCTTTCCAGCAAGGGCTGAGGCCCTGTTCTAGTTGTGGTTAACTCTACAACCCCCTCTTGCACATCTGTTCCCTCAGGCAGGAAGCAGGCATTCAGGCTCCCACACTGTGAGGCTGGTACCTCCATCCCCAAGACACAGGCCTTCCCCAGGAGCGTGCAGTCTGCTCCTTCGTCCCAGGGTGAGACAGGCTCCCAAGAATCAACTCACTTGCTTCCTTCTTGCACAGGTTGTGATGGACGTGATTCCTTGGCCCCTTGGCCAGAACTGAGGCTCTGCAGTTAGGGTGAAACAGCTCCTCGTTCGTGGAGCTTTAGGGCATGAACTGACACATTATGTCCTCAAGGTCTATCCAGAGGGGAAGCAGACCACCTCCACCTGCATTTAGATGGCCTCTCTTAAACCGAGCACACTGACGTGCTTTCTGCACTTGGATTTTCCTATTCAGTTATTGCATCATCTCAGAAGACAACTCTCTTATAACTAGTGAAGCTTGGGCTGGCTTGACCATCCTGCTCCTGCCCACACACCATTTGATCTATTGTTTTTGTTTAGTTGCTAAGTTGTGTCCAACTCTTTGTGACCCCATGGACCATAGCCCCGCCAGGCTCCTCTGCACATGGGATTTGCTGGACTGGGTTGCCATTTACTTCTCCAGGGGATCTTCCTGACCCTATTGCTTCAAAATAATTCATTCCCAGTTATCAGGCTCCTGAGATCCACCAGTCACCTGGAAGCAGTCCCATATTTGTTACTCAGAAAAACTGGCCCTTTCAAAGGGCTACTCTAGGGTGGCCTGGGACAGTAGCCACCTGGAGGAGACTCTCTGAGACAACAGCTGATCCTTTGCACAAGATGTTATTTGAGGCCCTCATAGAGGCTTCCCCAATGGCTCAGCAGGTAAAAGAATCCTCCAGCAATGCAGGAAACACGGTTGAATCCCTGGGTCGGGAAGATCCCCTGGAGGAGGAAATGGCAACCCACCCCAGTATTCTTGCCTGGAGAGTCCCATGCACAGAGGAGCTTGACGGGCTACCGTCCATAGGGTCACAAAGAGTCGGGCATGACTAAGCATGCATGCATGCAAACAGGGCAAATAAGGTTCCCTTTCTCTTACCCTCTGCTGGTTTTACCAGCTTCCCCATCTCTGTGCCTTCTAGCTCAAAACCAAAAATTTCAGACGAAAAGAGAGAGAAGACAAACATGAAGTAACATTGACTAGTTCACTGAGGCCATCTGTCAACCATATTTTATGTCCCTGATTTATTTCATAGCCCTAGTGTCAAACCTTCCTTGTCAATTTAACACATGAACATTCTTAAATTAAAATTCAGTATCATCAAGCAGGTCATAGAGTGTGAGCAATATTCTCTTTGTTCTAAAAATCCTCATGTAATGAAGCTGCCATTCACAATTGTTTTCCAATGACCTACTTATTAAAAAAAAAAAAAAGATTTTCAAGGAACAGAAATAGGTGCCTTTTTGCAGCATGGGGTCCAGCAGGAATGAGAAGCTTACCAATTCACGGCCCGGCCCCTGGGAGATGCCGCGGGTGGGGAATGTTGTCAGATGTCAATTTGGACTGAGTGTTTCTGAATACATGTGACTGCTCTTCTTGGATTCCCTGTGGTGCATTTTATAGACGGATGTCACTTTTTAAGAGAAATTACTAGATGAATGTTGATAAATGAATGTGCGTTCCGTGTGCTGGAATCGGGATGAGAACTTTGGAAGAAGCAGGAAAAGGCTTTGGAAGAGAGTCGGGGACCAGGGGGCTGGGCTAGGGCACATTGCCCATGACCAAGGCCTTCTGCACCAGAGACAGACCCCTGGAGTCCCACCTGGTGAGCAAGCCAAGCCAAGGCAGCCTCTGCTGAAAGCCCCGAAGACCCACAGCGAGGGTTGCAGATCACAGCCGGGCCTGGTTTTTGGGGTTTGTTTTCAGTTCCTGAGCAACATGTAGAAATCTAGTGACTTCTGCATTCAAAGCACTTCAGTCGTGTCCCACTCTTTGTGACTCTATGACCCGTAGCCCACCAGGTTCCTCTGTCCATGGGATTCTCCAGACAACAATTCTGGAGTGGGTTGCCATTTCCCACTTTAAGGGATCTTCCCCACCCAGGGATATAGCTCCCATCTCCTAAGTCTCCCACACTGGCAGGTGGATTCTTTACCACTAGCGCCACCTGGGAAGCCCTAATGACTTCTGGTTCTTTCCAAAAACTGAAGGATCTGGGGACTTCCCTAGTGATCCAGGGGCTAAGAGCCCACGTGTCCATGCAAGGGATGTGGATTCAGTCCCGGTCAGCGAACTAAGATCCTACATGTTGCACATCACAGCCGAAAGATCAAACAAACAAAAAACCCTGCGACCTGGGCTCACAATGTCTGTATCAACCGACTTAAGCCACTTATTAGCCGCCCAGGGCCCCTCACCTCTTAGCTGCTGAGCCCTACAGTTCTCTGAATTGTGGCCTCACTCCAAGGAATATTTAGACAGGAGGAACAACCTTTCTTCCTTTGGAACACCTCACTCCCTCCTGCTAGGGTGGTCCTGGACAAATCATCCTCAGTCTTCCCATCTCTATAATGGGATGACAGTGGGACCTCATAGCTATGTGGTATGTGTTCACTCGCTCAGTCATGTTTGACTCTTTGTAACTCCATGGACTGTAGCCTGCCAAGCCCTTGTGTCCATGGAATTTTCCAGGCAAGAATACTGTAGTGGGTTGCCATTTCCTCCTCCAGGGCATCTTCCCGACACAGGGATCAAACCCACATCTCTAGTGTCTGCTGCCTTGGCAGGAGGATTCTTTACCACTTGTGCCACCTGGGAAGCCCAGGCCCTCATAGGGTGTCAGTTAAAGCTCCCTCCCCTCTGCCTGCATGTCTTTAGGTGCCACCAGTGTATTTTTAGGGAGGGAAGACAATTGGGTGCTCTGTGTGCCAGCAGCCTTCCTACTGGCTTCCTCTCGATGTCTTGTTGGAGGAGTGAAGACAGAATTATTCAGAAACAAGTGATTTCCCAGCTGTAGGCTCCTCCGCGATGACAAAGGACTCACTCAGCCCAGATTGGTGGTGAGGCAAGAATTACATACTGCAGAGAGGCTGCTGGGACCATCTTGAGTTTGTTTGTAACCAATCTCAAATAATTTAGATCTTTTTAATTCGCAGCAAATCCTATTCCCTCAACAACATCTGCGGTAAAATAGCAGGAACATGTGTGGAGACCAAGTGTTGGGGGGTGGGGAGGTGCTTTTTGTTTTCCCATCACTGAATCCATAGTTACCCTCTCAGTTGAAATCTTATCATATTTAACTGGTTCCACATAAACAGATCTGTGTATATTTTCAGTAGTTTCATCTGAAACCTGTTAAGAACAGATGTGCAGAAGGTTGCCCTGCACTGATCCCCATTTAAGTGTATTTTTCCACGAGCAGTGTTTTTTCTTCAGCCTTTCATTGGGAGAGGAAGACTTAGGAAAGTGGGACCTTTATTAAGATGTATATTACACGCTTCTGAGTCTCAGCAACCAGTGCTTTGCTATTGGTTTTGCAACAGCTCTTTGGCACATGGGGCTGTGAGTACTGGGTGTGCATTGATGCGATGGACGGTGTCTGCCCTGAGCCTCTGTGGCTGGCAGGATGGGCTCTTAGCTCTTCTGAATGCCACCCATGTGATCCTGGGCCAGTCTTTCCCAGCTGGTGCAGAATCAAGTAGCCTCTGTCCAAAGGCTGGAGTGAGTTATCCACTTCTT
>SJXQ01007245.1:127699-173551 GCA_006408695.1 Aepyceros melampus
AATGTAAAAAACTACTCAAACTCAATAGCAACCAAAACCAAATCATCTGATTTTTAATTGGGCAAAGGACTTGAATAGCTATTTCTCCAAAGAAGACAAGCAAATGGGCAACGTGAAAAGATAGTCAGTATCACTGAGAATTCGTTCTCAAACTCAGTTGCTAAGTCATATCTTTGACTCTTTGTGACCCCATGGACTGCAGCTCACCAGGCTTCTCTGTCCATGGGATTTTCCAGGCAAGAAAACAAGACTGGATTGCCATTTCCCTTTCCTGGGCATCTTCCAGACCCAGGGACTGAACTCGAATCTCCTGTGTGGCAGGCGGCTTCTTTACAACTGAGCCACCAGGGAAGCCCCACTGAGAATTAGGGAAATGCAAATCAAAACTATAAGGGGATATCACCTCATACCCAAGAGGAGGGTTAGTATTAAAATTTTTAAAAAAACAGAAAATAAGTATTGGCAACGATGTGGAGAAATTGAACCCTTAAACACTGCTGGTGGAAATGGAAAATGGCACAGCTGCTTGTGGAAAATGGTATGGAGGGTCCCCCCAAAATTAAAAATAGGACAATCGTGTGATCTAGCAATTCCTCTTCTGGGTATATGGACAAAAACATTGAAAGCATGAGTTTCCCAGGTGGCTCAGTGGTAAAGAATCCACCCGCCAATGTCGGAGACGCAGGAGACGTGAGTGTGATCATTAGGTGGGGAAGAAACCCTAGAGGAGGAATAGCAGCCCAGTCCTGTATTCTTTTTTTTATTATTATTAATTTATTATTTTATTGGACCAGTCCAGTATTCTTACCTGAAAATCCCATGGACAGAGGAGTCTGGCAGGCTACAGTCCATGGGGTCACAAAGAGTCTGACACGGCTGAGCCCACATGCATTGGAAGCAAGATTGCAAAGAGACTTTTTCACACTCAGGTTCACAGCAGCCAAAAGGTGGAAGCACCCCAAGCAGCCATTGACAGATGAATGGACAATCAAATGTGGTCCATTCATACAATGGAAAATCATTCAGCCCTTAAAGGGAACTCAGACTCATGCCACAACATAGATGGACCTCGAGGACATCACGCTAAGTGAACTAAGCCAATCGCAGAGAAGACAAATCCTGTATGATTCCACTTAGAGTAGGCAAATTCACAGAAACAGAAAAGGGAGTGGTGGCTGCCACAGGCTGGGAAGTGGGAGGGGGAAATGACTGTTTAATAGGCACAGGGTTTCAGTTTTGTGAGATGACAAAGTTCTGCAGACCTGTCGCATAACAGTATTTATGTACTTACCTTTGAATGTACACTGAAAATGATTAAGATGTTAAAAATAAAGCTGGAGGAGGGAGGATCTAATCACAATACTCATCTTAGGGATGGCAAGAGGATTCTGTGAGATAAGGCACACTTAGCAGGACTTTGCCTTTTCATACTGTAAAAAAACAAAAGCTGTGACAAAACTAGACAGCATATTAAAAAGCAGAGATATTACTTTGCAGACAAAGGTCCGTCTAGTCAAAGCTATGGTTTTTCCAGTGGTCATCTACAGACGTGAGAGTTGGACCATAAAGAAGGCTGAGTGCCGAAGAATTGATACTTTTGAACTGTGGTGCTGGAGAAGATTCTTAACAGTCCTTTGGACAGCAAAGAGATCAAACCAATCAATCCTAAAGGAAGTCAACCCTGAGTATTCACTGGAAAGACTGATGCTGAAGCTGAAGCTCCAATACTTTGGCCACCTGATGTGAAGAGTCGACTCATTGGAAAAGACTCTGATGCTGGGAAAGATTGAGGGCAGAAGGTTGAATGGCATCATCGACTCAATGGACATGAGTGTGAGCAAATTCTGGGAGATGGTGAAGGACAGGGAAGCCTTTGTGCCCATGAGCTCCCAGAGTCACACATGAGTGTAAAACTGAACAGCAGCAAAAAGTAGGACTTTGTCCTGTGGGCTGTGGAGATGATAACTAAGGTGAAATGAGAAAGTGGATTGTTTCCCTGGCTTTGAATTTCTGTTTTCCAGAAGGTTCCTCTCCCGCTTCCTACTGCCCATGGACAGAGTTCATCCAGCCTCCCAGGTCCCTGTCATAGGCTGAGCCCCCTCGAGGAGTGTCCCCGTGGGGCACTGTGGGCCTCTCAGCCCATGCCTCTGGGGCGCAGAGTTCTGCCCTCTGGCCAGGTTCCCTGCGGCTGGCGCTGCTGTGAGACACTGCCGGGCTCCTTCTAGTGGCCTCTGAACAAGCCACAGAGCCCCGGCTCCCTCCTGTCTGCAGGCATTCCTGCCATTGAATTTGCCCTGCGTTGGGAGGAGGGGGAAGGAGGGCCTGAGCGGGTGGCATGATGACAGGCGAGCCTCGGGGCTCCGTGCCACCTGCTTGCAGCCCCGGTTCTGCCGCTTGTGGAGCCATTGAGCCCCGTTGTGTCGCAGGTGCAAAGGGTGGGGCATAGCGGGGCTTCATCCGTTAAAGATTCCAGATCTTTCAGGGGCCTTGGTCCTCCTGATTTCTCTCCAGCCTGCTCCCTTCTGCAGGGCACAGCATCCAACACACTGAACGTGCCTGAGTTTGCTCAGTACCTAGCAGGACATTGGGAGCATGTCTGTTTCTTCATGGGAGCTGGGGGTGGTATGTCCTGGGCTCTAAGAGCAGCGTAAGGCTTGGAGGCCCCTGGCAGAGCCGTGGAAGGGTGGTCATTGGCAAGACTGGCATTTCTGTCATCTGACTGGAGAAGCCCCTCTGGCAGGGCTTGGACTCAGCTGAGCAGAAAGATGAGCAGTTGGCTTGGGATGTGATTCTACATTCCTGGCAAAGTTACACCACATTTGTCTTAAAGAGGAGGAAAGAACAAAATCAAACCGTTCGTTAACATTTCAAAGAGGTTGAAAGAGCCACTTGGGTTCCCACTTGGGTTCCTCTCCTGGCCAGTTCTATGATGAGGGGATGCCAAGGGCTCCTCTTGCTGGCGGAGAATTGTGGGGCGTCTCTCTGCTTCCGGGGTCCCAGCCTCTGATCCACTTAGGAGACGATTCTGGGAATTCACACTTGTCTTTGGAAAGCTTGATCTTCTCCAAGTTTCTCTATCCCTTCTGTATTTCTTTCCGATGCAGATTCTCTTGCTGGCTGTTTTTTGCTGTTGTTTTCAGAAGTTAATATTCACAAGCTTTGATTTCTAGGACCAGTTCTGGACTTTACAGAAGCGAGAATCAACAGGCTCAAAACTCGGCTTCGTTATTCATTTGACTCAAATGTGTTCAGGGCAACACCCCTGAGCCACTGCCAGAAACGAACGTCCCCAAAGTGGGGCTCTTGCCTGGAATCTCACCATTCAACCAGGAGACCCGAGCGCACTTAGCAAAGTGAGAAAGATGCCCCTCTCTTCCCTCTGGAAGAGACGCCAAGATGGGCCTGGGCACTCTCCCACTCTGCCTCCATCTTCTCCAGCCTGCTTCCAGATTCCTTTCCTTTATTCACCCCCTCATCCACCAGTATTTTCAGAATCCACACACACATTCATCCATCACTCCAGTTTCCAAATATTATCTTTATCAATACAGTGGTATTTCCCTAAAATGAATGACAGCTCCGTGACCTTTCCTCTCAGCCACAAATGAAAGGGGTCTTGAAAGGGGACTTAAAATTGTGTGTGCACGTGTGCTTGAGTGCATGCCTGCTCCATGCGCATAGTCCTAATGGAGACCAGGGTAAATTACAGAGAGTGGTCACATAATGATCACAAAAACGTACACGAGGCATAACCCGTTCGTGAGCTACATTTTGTTCAAAGCCGAGCTCCGCCTTTGTGCCGGAACGCAGTCATCTGTAGCAATGACTCATAATAAAGTTGAGGATCTGTTCACATTTCCCCCCTTTTGTGCCTATTTTCATAAGTTAATAACTCAAGCGTGAAATTGTTTCGGGCTGAAAACTTGGTGGTGAGAGCACGGCAAACTGTGTGGGAAACAGCTTTGTGTTGTTGTTGTCACTTAATTTAGCTTGGCTGTTTTTTAAGTTACGGGAGTAGAAATGTCCATACGGGTTTTCTTGAGCCGTGTGTGTTTGTGAAGCCCAAGAGAGTCTGGGATTGTGTTAGACAAGGCCCATTTTAATAGCTACAGATAGAAGCTGTCCTTCATACATGTGTGTGCTTTAGCTTAGTACAAGTCGATTTTGTTGAGGTGGGTAGGTTTGGATGATATTCAGTCAGAATGCCATGAATGACATCATCCTGGGTCCACCTGCCTTCAATGAGAAAACTTCTAGATCCAAAAGCCTGGTGAGCACACAGCTGCCTTAAACAGATGAGGACAGGAACAGGGATGAAACCTACCGCTGGGTCTTATTAATAGTAAATTCCTAAAACAATGGACGGAGAAGGCAATGGCACCCCACTCCAGCACTCTTGCCTGGAGAATCCCATGGAAGGAGGAGCCTGGTGGGCTGCAGTCCACGGGGTTGCAAAGAGTCAGACACGACTGAGTGACTTCCCTTTCACTTTTCACTTTCATGCATTGGAGAAGGAAATGGCAACCCACTCCAGTGTTCTTGCCTGGAGAATCCCAGGGATGGGGGAGCCTGGTGGGCTGCCATCTGTGGGGTCGCACAGAGTTGGACACGACTGAAGCGACTTAGCAGCAGCAGTAGCAGCAGCAAAACAATGGAAGGAGCAGAAACAAGATGAATGGTCAATCATAATTGTTCATCCCTCCTGGAGTTGGATTTACTGGGCATTTTCCTGTGTCTCCCTAGTGGCTCAGATGGTAAAGAATCTGCCTGCAATGCAGGAGAGCTGCGTTCAGTCCGTGGGTCAGGAAGATTCCCCTGGAGAAAGGCATGGTTATCCACTCCAGCATTGCTGCTTGGGACAATGACCTCTGTCATGAACCACTGACAGAGGAGTCTGGCGGGCTACAATCCATGGGGTAGCAAAGAGTCAGACAGGACTGAGCAACTAACACTTACTGTATCTTGAACCAGAGAAAGTCCATGCAGGAGACCAGAGTTTCTACAAGCCTTTAAAATCTTTTTTCTTTCCTTTTCTTTTACTGGGGCAGGAGACTGAAAAATGCAGAGAATAATACAACAAAGGCCTAAGTACCCACATTTCAGAATTAGCAAAGGTTAGATTTTGTAAGGATGACTCTAACATTGCTCTTAAAGTTGTTCCCTTTATTTCACAGATGGGCAAAGTGAGGAGGAGCAGGAGAGGAGAGGATGTGAGTGAGCCATGCAGCCTGCAGCATCTTGCTGCTGGATGGAGTGGATCCTACAGGCAGATTCTGGAGCTGGTAAGACAAGCATTCTCATTTGACTTTAAAGATGAAGAGCTTGGAGCCCCCAGTGCGTGCAGGTGTGGTCCTCCATGTTCTGAGCCCTGTGCTGGACTAGGAGGACAAAACAGAACGCAAAGCCCACAGCAAGTGGGACCCCCATGATGAGGGTGCAGAGAGTGCCTGCCTGGAGGGGAAAGGTTCCCTGCAGCCAGGGCCAGCTTCCCCAGGCTTCTGATCCAGGCGCAAGCCAGCAAATACTTATGGAGATGCCCAACAGAAAAATCGTGTACTTCATAGGGCATATCTGAGCCAGTGACTCAAATTATGGATCATTACCAAAGAAAAACAAAATATCCTGCCATCCAGTGAGATGATGTGATGCTTTTTATTTTTACTAGTAGATTGCTCCATTTATAAATCTTTGATAAAATCCTACCCCCACCAAAGAGCATCTGAATCCATCAATTTTTTTGAAAAAGTAAAACTGACGAGGAATGAGAGCTGGCTTTCTGTGAGTTCCTAGCTTCTCAGGCTACAGTTCCAGAGTGGCATCCATGGAGCCCGTGCTAGGTTGCATCATATTCTGCTAAGCCACCTGCGCTCTGAGAGCAACAGGAGCCGGCTTGGGGTCCACCAGCTGGAATTTCAGAAAGCCTGCTCTCTAAAAATACCCAGCTCTGCAGATTCACCTGGGGCCCAGAGGGCTTCTTGATTGATAGCTCCCTTAGGCACCAACCCAAGTTCAAAAAGGAAAAAAACACTGCCTTTTCACCTTGATTGATTTTTAGCTCCAGAGAGTTTTCACTGGTCCTTTCAAAGTGATAGAAACTCCCCGAACTTATTTTAGGAAAAGTGAAAGACAGCAAAACGAAGCAGAAGCCAGGCTTCATCAGAGGCTGGGGCTCCAGTGTGCATGACAAGACGCCCAGCCTCCCTCCTCAAAACCGAGGTCACGGTTAGGCGGCGCCGGCATCTCCACGGGGTCTGGCACACTCGGACAGGACGCACGGCTGGTGGCGGGGCTGCAGCCGGCCCCTCTCCAACTCAGCCTGGAGGCTAGCTCTGCCGCACATCCACAGAGCAAGGGGAGGGCACGTAACTTTCCAGGTCCATCGTATAAGGGAGAAAGCCATGTCCAGCTTGCCTGAAATGAAGCACACAGCCCTGGTGCTCAGGGTCTCAGCGTCCTGGTGTGTGCAAATGAGTTGTCCCCCCAGCGATATACAAAGCACTGTTTGGAAAGACACGTACCTCCTCCTAGTCTTGTTGCTTCAAAGACAGAAAAACCACAGGTTCCTGACAAGGGGCATGGGCTTTATCAGCTATAGCAGGCCCTTCCTGGCCCCAGCCTGATCGCTTCCTCTCACCATAGGCGGAGACACAGACAGAAGGCACAGCTCAGGCCCTGACATAGTCGGAGAGTTGTGTTCAATCCTCAAAAAAGCATTCAGAAGAGTTTGCTGAGTCATGATGCAGTCTGCCTTCCTCCCTTCAGTTGGGTTGGGCACTGAGCCGCCTTCAAAGTCACCTCAGTCCAAAGATAAGCAAACCTAAAGAGGGCAGGACAGTCGAAGACACCATACTAACTTCATAGGCTTCCCTGGTGGCTCAGCTGTAAAGAAGCTGCCTACAGCGCAGAAGACGAAGGTTCAATACCTGGGTGGGAAAGAGTTCCCGGAGAAGGAATGGCAACACACACCGGTATGCTTGCCCGGAAAATTCCATGGATAGAGGAGCCTGGTGGGCTACAGCCCCCCATGGGGTCACAGAGTCGAAGAGCACTGAGCAACTAGACAACAGCAACTCGCTACCTTTACAGTCTGGTGCCTCCAAGAAAACAGATCTTTGGAAAGATTGTTTCTAAACCAGATCCACTCCAGATTGCTTTAAGGTGAGAGTTTTCTGCTGCTGGAGGTGGCCTTGTGTGACCCTGGAAAACTGTCTCTATCAAGGCCCTGAGAAGAGGCAGGGAAGAAATTAAGACAGTTGCTTGAATGGATTCCTTGAATGCGGTTTGAGAAGATTTGGTTAACAACTGCCTCATCGTTTGTAAAACTCATCAGCCAAGGGTGAGAATTCCAGTTGCTCCATGTCCTCATTAATGTTTACTATGGTCAGACTTTTTGTTCTAGTCATCCTAATACATGAATAGTGAGATCTCTTTGTGATTTTAGATTCCCTTTAGTAGATAGCAGTAGCCCACTCCAATCTTCTTGCCTGGAAAATTCCACAGACAGAGGAGCCTGATGGGCTGCAGTCAATGGGGTTGCAAAGAGTTGGACACGACCAAGTGCCTGAGCACATACACACACAGAATTTAAAGACTTTCATTCAATAAAAAAAAAAAAAAAAACCTCATTTAAAATACTGGATTTTCTAACCTATGAGCACTGCTGCTGCTGCTAAGTAGCATCAGTCGTATCCGACTCTGTGCAACCCCATGACGGCAGCCCATCAGGCTCCCCTGTCTGTGGGATTCTCCAGGTAAGAACATTGGAGTGGGTTGCCATTGTCTTCTCCAATGAATGAAAGTGAAAAGTGAAGTCGCTCAGTCGTGTCCGACTCTTAGAACCCCATGGACTGTAGCCTACCAGGCTCCTCCGTCCATAGGATTTTCCAGGCAAGAATACTGGAGTGGGTTGCCACTGCTTTCTTCAACCTATGAGCACAGTATCTATTTATTTAGGTTCTTTTTAATTTCTCTCGGCAGTGTTTTATAATTTTCAATGTATAGCTATTGTCCATCTTTTGTCAGATTTGCCCAAAGTATTTTATACTTTTTGATACTATTGTAAGAGCTATTTTTAAAATTTCAATTTTCAGTTGTTCACTGAAAGTATACATTTTTTGTGCATTAATCTCTTACCCCATATCTTCACTAAAGTCACCTTTTACATTCTAGTAACTTTTCGTTTCTAAGGATTTTTTACATAGATTCTCAGTTCAGTTTAGTTCAGTTCAGTCGCTCAGTCGTGTCTGACTCTTTGCAACCCCATGAACCGCAGCACGCCAGGCCTCCCTGTCCATCACCAACTCCAGGAGTCCACCCAGGCCCACGACCATTGAGTCAGTGATGCCATCCAACCATCTCATCCTCTGTTGTTCCCTTCTCCTCCTGCCCTCAATCTTTCCCAGCATCAGGGTCTTTTCAAATGAGTCAGCTCTTCGCATCAGGTGGCCAAAGTATTGGAGTTTCAGCATGTCATCTGCAAATGAAGATGGCTTTACTTCTCTAGTTCCAATCTAGAACTTTTTTATTTTTATTTCTTGCCATATTGCACTGGATCAAATCTTTAGTACAATGTGGAATAGAATCTGTGAAAGTTTCTCATCTTAGGAGGAAAATATTCCATCTTTCACCATTAATAATGATGTTATTAGCTATTAGTTTTTAGTAGATGCCCCTTATCAGATAAGGTTCCCATCTATTCTTAATTTGCTGAGAGTTTTTATCAGGAATATTAACTGGATTATATCAAGTGACTTCTTGCATATATTGAAACCATAAATTTCTAGTGTCATCATTTAGCAACTGTGAGTCAAGTCTAGAAGCTTTACCTCTTGATATATCTCTTTTCCCTTCCTGTTTATAACTGTCTTAAATATTTCTCCTACATATATTGTGATTCTCATTAGCAGTGTTACATTTTTTGCCTCAACTGTCAACATAATTTAGAAAAATTAAGAAAGAAAGGAAAGTCCATTGTATTTACCAGTATTACCAATATTTTTGCTTATTGTGTTATTTCTTCCTTATTGGTATTCCAGAAGTCTTTCTTTTATTGTTTCTTTCTTTGTCCAGGAAACTCCTTTTAGCCACTCTTGCATGGTATATCTGCTAGTGACAAGTATTCTTCATTTTTCACTTCTTGAAAAAGTCTTAATTTCCCTTTCATTTCCTTCCAGTGAAGGATCCTTCACTGGAAAAGACCTTTCAGCTGAATACAGGCGTTTATGCTAACAGTTCTTTTCTACACACATTGGAGCAGTTCTTTTCTTTCAGCACTAGAAAGTGCTCTGGCCTCAGTGGTTTCTAATGAAAATGTGCTGTCATCCAAATCTTTTCTGCCGTAGGTAGTGTCACTTCTCTGTTTTATATGTATGTATATGTTATATATGTATATATGCTTTATATATATCAGAGAAGCCAATGGCACCCCACTCCAGCACTCTTGCCTGGAGAATCCCATGGATGGAGGAGCCTGGTGGGCCTCAGTCCATGGGGTCGCTAAGAGTCGGACACGACTGAGCGACTTCATTTTCACTTTCACTTTATATATATATGCTATATATATATATCTGTGTTGTGCTTAGTTGCTCAGTCATGTCTGACTCTTTGTGACCCCATGGACTGTAGCCCGCCAGGCTCCTCTGTCCATGGGAGTTCTCCAGGCAAGAATACTGGAGTGGGTTACCATTCCCTTCTCCAGGGGATCTTCCTGACCTGGGGATCTTCCTGACCCAGGGATCTTCCTGACCCGGGGATCAAACACGGATCTCCTGCATTGCAGGCAGATTCTTTACTATCTGAGCCAACAGGGAAGCCAAAGCAGAGAGGACAAGGCTGCTTTTCGGTTCACAAGGAGAAACTACCTGTGAGGTCTCACCTTTTTATTCTCAATCCTGTGAAAGACTTTGCTTTGAGTCTGCTTCAGCTCTTCCAGCATTAGTCAGCAGCCATCTTGGAAAGCTTTCTAAGAGGAAATGTGTCCTCTTTCTGTCCATTAGGGATACGCAGTTCTATAAAAGTGTGTGCACCCCACTGTGCTGGAATCAGGATTCTAAAGTGATGAGAAGTGACTTGCTCCCTCCACTCTCCTCAAGCCTGTTTCTGTGACTGAGGCAAGGATGGCGCAGCCAGGATGGGGGCTGCATTCCGTGGGCAAACTTGGGTGTTCTCGTGAAACTCATGGCACGAGGGCCCAGCCTGGTCCCCTAAACCCCAGGGTGGACAGGGACAAAGCTCTCAGTATTGCCAGGAGCTGTAGAGGAGAGCGTTGAGGGTGAGAAGGGGTGTCAGCCACTGTGTCTGAAGGGAGAGATGGTGCCGATGGGTTTTACACAGTCCAGTCCAGGGCAAAGTCAAGCTTCAGAAGGAGGGTTCTGTGCCCGGCTGTGAGGAAGCGTCATTCCCGGCTGAGTCTCTAGGTCCCTGGGGGCTAAGATGCAGCAGAAGGGGCACTCCTTGGGTCCTGACCCTTAGAGCTGTGTCCCTGCTGAAGGAACCCAGTGCCGCCTGCCTGGATGGTTCAGTGTCTCCGCCAGAAGCAGCTCTCTGCCCGGGGGAACCAGAAACACGCAGGAAACTGAGAGGCTCCGGGCTACTCGAAGCTACAGCACAGAACGTATACGTGGGATTGTCTTTCCATTTGTTCAGACTTTAAAAAATACGTATACACTCCCATATAGATAGCCAATGGGCTATGAGTCGGGGAACTCAAACCGGGACTCTGTGACAACCCAGAGAGGGGGGATGGGATGGGAGGTAGGAGGGAATTTTAAGAGGGAGGGGACATATGTGTAACTGTGGCTGACTCATGTTGATGTATGGCAGAAAGCAGCACAGTACTGTAAAGCAGTTATCCTTCAATTAAAAATAAATAAACTAAAAAAATACTGCGGACAGCGTGCCTGCTATTTGAAAGGTCAGTGCGCCACACTGCTGAGAATTTGAGCAAAGTGAATACTGCCATGGGCATCTTTTACATAAGTAACAATATCGTCTTGAAAGCAGGTTGAGGACCTTGAGTCATTTTTCTTGGACGATGTTCTTTGCAGTGGCTGCACAAAGCAGTTTGGTTTGTGACTTGACCTTAGACGGTCTCAAGCTGAGTCCCACCTTTTCCTGTGGTACCATATCCAGTGTGGACCTTGAACTCTGGGCACATCCCTCCCATCCTTGCCCCATTTATCTGGCTCTTACTTTCCTTTAGCCAGGCTTTCCTTCCTCCCTTGAGTGACTCTCAGCTCTCCAGAAACTTCTGCCTCCCCTCCTATCTTGTGTAAAAATTTCTTTTCATTGTTTTCCTGTCTCATTTATTTACTGGGTTGGCCAAAAGCTTCATTCAAGTTTTTCCATGACATCTTACAGAAGAACCCAAGTGAACCTTCTGGTCAACCCAATATTTTGTTTGGTTTCTGTAGAAACAGAGCTAGAAGATCATGTAGAGGTTTTCCAACTCAGCATCACATCTTACAGATGAGAAAACTGAGGTCCAGAGAGACTGTTACACTTTGTTACTCTGAGCTGTGAAGAAAGGACTCTCCGAGAAGGATTTGGCTTGTCTCAGAGGGTGGGCTGCGTTTCCAGGACTTCACGTCAGTAGTTTCTCAGGGTGGCAGACTTCCTGCCTCCCCCAGAACACCCCAGAGGTCCAGCAGTGCAGGTCACTCTGCAGAGCTCTGCTCCTCCTCAGGAAGGCGGACTCTGTCTCTGACCTGCTGGACTCCTGGCTTACTCTGACCCAGTGTGCTCCTGCCCCAGCTTCCTGACAGCCCTGATGTCCAGCCCCATGTTCTCCTGCCAGCCTGGCCCGATTCTCCCTGCCTCTGTCTAGTGCCCATCTCCTGGCCATGGCCTGCCTGTGAGCCTCCTCGTGACAGCAAAAGCTCAGCCCCCTGCCTCGAGCTCGGCCTCCACTGATGGCGCCCCCATGGGGAGGTGTCAAAGTGCTTTGTTGCTATTCCCCCCGTGGCTTTGCTGCCCCTGAGAGGTAAAGAGGGTCCTGACTCACCACTGGGCCTCCCAGATACCACCCTCACTGGGCAGGAAGGAGCTCCTTGTTGTTGTGTGTGGGGATAAAAGTCTAGGCTCACATTGAGGTCTCCACTGACCCTGGGGAGGAGCTTGTTACCACTGGGTAGGGATGAAAGTTGTAGCTCCCTGCTCAGCCTTCTCAGATACCACCCTGGGATGGGCGGCAGGTGGGGTGGTTTGGGGCACCTGGTTTAAGCCTGGTCTGAGAGTGGATGGACAACTGAGGTCCCCATGGCCTTTGCTGATTGAACTTGGGTCTCCTGCATTGCAGGCAGATTCTTTACCGTCTGAGCCACCAGAGAAGCCTGATGACATAGTTTCTTTGATGTTTGGCAAAAGTGGAACAGTTATTGCCTAAAACTTTTATTTCTTAGTGAGCTGCCCTTTTTCCAGGCCCTTTGGCTAGAGAGAGCAGTATTTTGTGGGGACTTCTGTGTCTGCTCTCTTTTGGAATTTGAGTTCCTGGCTTCTTCAGTGCAATGTCTAGGATACATGAGACAAAAAGAAACCAGAGATCTCACCTCTTTGTTCCACTGGTCCCAAGGTTCCTATTAGTCTGTCTTTTCTCTACTTTCTAGAATCCTCTTGATGTTTGTTGTGTATATGATATTCAGGGTATTTAGTCGTTGAGAGCAGGAGAAATGGATAAATATGTCTGTTCCAACTTCCTGGAAGAGAAAGTCCTCATCTCATTTTTGGGATGCATTTACAAGTAAGTTGCAAAGATTCACTCTTAAATACCTCAGCCTATGTATTATTCATTACAGTTCAGTATTCATAAGAGACACGGGTCGATCCCTGGGTTGGAAAGATCCACTGGAAGAGGGCATGGCAACCCACTCCAGTGTTCTTGCCTGGAGAATCCCACGGCCAGAGGAGCCTGGCGGGCCACAGTCTATAGGGTCACAAAGAGTCAGACACGACTGAAGTGACTTAGCATGCGTACATGCACACTTCTTATATCTTTCTAGGTTAAGCATGGTACATACATGAAAAAGTACAAATCTTAAGTGGACCATTTGATGACCATAGCCCGCCCTCTATTAAGATATAGGGTGGATCCATTACCTGAGAAATTCCCTCCTGCTCCTTCTCAGTCAATCCTTGCTGTCCGTCACCCCCCAGAGGCAAACATTGCTGTGCTTCTTTCAGCATCCTAAATTAGTGTTATTCGTTCTAGAATGTCACATGGATAGAAGCATGCATCAGACACTCTTCTGTGTCTGGCTTTCTTCTTTCAACATGATATTTTGAGATTTTTCCATGTTTCGCCCTTCATTCTGTTTTACTGCTGAGCTGTATTCCATCACATGAATATAGCTTGTTGATCCATCCTCCTGTTGATGGACACCTGAGTTGTTTCTAGGTTTTGGCTGTTATAATCAAGCAAAGGATAATGCTTTTAACTTGGAGCATATTTTTAAACCTTTTTTTATTTAAAATTCTAATGTATTTATTTTTGGCTTCTCTAGTCGTGGCAAGTGGGGGCTACTCTCCAGTTGCCCCCAGGCATGTGGAATCTTCCCAGACCAGGGATCGAACACTGCGTTGCAGGTGGATCCCTAACCAATGGACCACCGAGGAAGTCCTGGAGCATACGTTCCAATCAACCTTCATCTGAATGCAGGGTCATATTTGAAAATGTCACCTACAGCTCTGACATTCCAAGTTTTATAGTTTTCTGAAATGGTATAAAGAAGCATTCCTTCATTCGTTTGTTGAACCACTATTTAGCAAGCCTGTTCTCGTGCCAGAAATGACTGTAGGCCCTGGGATTAGTGAGGAGGAGGACAGACTCAGGCCTCTGCCCGGTGGCTGGTATTCTAGTGAGGGCAGAGGGGAGGCACAGTAAGCCAAACAAGAAATAGATATGTAACATCTATTAGCAATGTGTGCTCTGAAGGAGAAAGCAAGCTCTGTCCATGGGTTGGAGGAAGCAGACGGGTGGCCCAGCGGTAGGTGGGTGTTATTTTTAGCTCTGGGGGGTCAAGGGAGGATCTTAGAGGGAGGCAGGGAGGACAGTTGGAGAAGGTGAGGTTTGAAGACAGGACCTTTTTAAAAATTTATTTTATTTAAATTGTTTCTTAAATCTTGAGCCTACTGCGTGGCATGCAGGATCTTAGTTCCCCGACCAGGGATGGAACCCATCCCCGCCTCTGCAGTGGAAGTGAAGAGCGTTAACCACTGGACCACCAGGAAAGTCCAGGACTCCCTTTAAAAGTCTATGTCTTTTAAGCACTTCATGCCTTGGAATTCATGCACTTCAGAAAAGACTTCCCTGTCACCATTAAAGGGTGGGGAGATCCAAGGCGCTGAGGGGGCAGTGGGCCAATTATGTCTCGGGGACTCTGGATCATCCAGATTAGAGGTGCTTGCCCGCTGCCTGGGTGCTGATGAGCTGAGCTTCTTCTTAGCTTCCTGAAGGGGAGCTTTCAGTCTCCCCAGCCTCTCTGCCCACCCCCTCCCCACTCCTGCAGGTGCTTCCCCAGGAAGTGCTAGCGTGGAGTGAGAAAGACACCAGCAGGCTGAGGTCTGGGGCTTTCTGGTCTGTGTGTCCTTGAGCAAACCCTCTCCTCTTGCTGGGAGGTTCAAGTCACGTCGGTGGAGGGACACCCACCTCCATGTCCTCCTCCCCTTATCACCTTTGTCACAACATACTCTTGCTGCAACGCTGTAGCTCCTGTGCACACACGGGCCGGGAGCACTTTCTGTTTTATCTCATTTAACTCGCACACCCACCCAGTGGGTAGTTGCTCCATTGATACCCATGGGAAACGGGAGCGGAGCATTTGCCGAAGTCAAAGCAGAATGCTAAGCTGAGTGTGTCTGATCCTAACAGAATGCTTTGAGCTACTGCGTTCTATCGTTAACTCAGTTCTGAACAGAGGGAACCTGTGCCCTTCGGGGATAAGAGTTTGCAGAGGTCAGAGGGAAGGATCTGGAAAAGAGCTAAAGGATGTTTCCAGGGGACGGTTGGGGCGGGGTGGACCTGCGTGGGTCTGAGAGAAGAAGCCTTGTGTGGATGTCCAAGTGGAAGGTGGGGAAGAATGGGGAGTTCGATAGGGAGGAGCTGGGATTCAGAGTTGGAAAAGCTTGAATTCCAGCCCGACTCCGCACTAAAGCCACGGATGGTGGGATTTGGGGTAAGTCCTGTAAGTCCTCCAACTTCCCCTTCCGCATCTGTAAAATGGATAATGGTAATTCTCTCTCTCGAACGTTGCTGGGTGGGTCCGATGAGGTGACGCATGCAAAGTGCTCAGAAGGTCCCAGGCTTACAGTACATGCCCAATAAATGCTGGCTGGCTTGTTGTCTAAAAAGTGGCAACACTACAGACTCGGAAATGTTAGATGCCGGGAAGCAGTGCGGTGAAAGCAGGGCTTGCATCTTACCTGGGAGCAGGGAAACCTAGCAGCACGCAGGCGCTCGCAAGAGGATTCCTGCCGGAGCCTGGGCTTCCTGTGTCGGGGGAATGAGTGTGCTCTGGGTTGTTTTCCAGCTTGAAGTTGTTTCTGTTGTTGCTTAAGTGCTCAATCATGTCCAATTCTTTGCAACCCCGCGGACTGTAACCCACCAGGCTCCTCTGTCCATGGGATTCTCCAGGCAAGAATACTGGAGTGGGAGGTTGCTATTTCTTCCTCCAGGGGATCTTGCCGACCCAGGGATCAAACCTGTGTCTCCTTCCTTGGCAGGCAGATTCTTTCCCACTGAGCCACCAGGGAAGTCCTGTCCAACTTGGAGACGTCCTGTCCTTTCAAGTCTTTCTACTGTAGCAGCGGCAGCTCCAGCGAGGGAGGGAGCAGCTTCTGTTGGCTCCCAGACACCAGCTGTGGTCTCTGGGAACGTGCTTATCCAGCTCAAGGGAAGTGGACGAGTAAGAAGGGGCTCCAGGCTTTCCAAACCCTGGCCTGGGAGCTCTGCACTGGCATACAGACACCCGTCCAAAGCAGCGTCACAGCCGGCTAGGGCGCGCTGTGCGCTCACCGCGTCAAGATGTGTTTTGCAAACATTATAAACATATTACATTTCTTATCCTAATGTGGCTGTTGGCAAGCTGCCCGTGAGTTTTAGCCTCTGGGAGAAAAACAATTGCTTGAGCCGACTGTTGGGTACTTTTACTTTCCATACGCTACTCAGGGCTCCCTGGAGTCCCTACTCCAACACACGCGCACACACATGCTGCCCTTCACACAGACATGCAATCGCGGGCCACTGGCCTCCATCTGCTGCTGAGATGTTCTGCAACCACATGTGTACCTGGGGATCTAGGACCTGCTAATTTTTTTTTTTTTTCAGGAAACGTCCTGAAAACTGTACATGTTCATATTGAACAAACTCACTGACTTCCGCTTCCAAGCTCTTCCACTGCCTCAGTTAAATACCTGAATGGTCCACTTTGTTGATTAGTGTTCAATATGCCTTTTACAAGGAGAAGGTGGGGCCAGGGAAGGGAGATCATTTGTCCAAAGTCCCCAGCCATTTGCCTCAAGGGTTCTCCAGCAGGTCCCCCCATAAACCATGACACTATTGTGAGAAGACCCTTTCAGCCACCACGACTGTCTCCTTGAGGCCACAGTCCAGAGCTCAGAGCCGATCACAGTTAACTGCTGGGGATCTGAGACCCAGCCGGCCAGACATGCTGCAGGGAGCCCTGGGCAGTGGGGCCCCTTGCTCCTTCTCATCAGCCCGCGTGCAAGTGATTTTAAGAGAGAAATGCAGTGAGGGTTTGCACCAAGCTCCCTGCCGCCCTCTCCACGCCCCTGGGGCTCCCCTCCTCCCCCTCCAGGTCTGCAGCCCTTCCTCTTCCCCTCCCCACGCCCCCGCCCTCCTCTCTCTGTCTCCCTCTCCTTCCTTTCTTCCTCCCTTACTTTGTCCTTAGCCAGAATGCCAGCAGCTGCGCTTCCTGCTCAGCATGGCCCCACATTCCTCCTGAGCCAGAAAAGTGGGCCCAGAACGGGTGCCCAGGCTGGGCCTCCGAGGGGCCCCACTTCAAAGGCACAGGAAAGAAGTCTGTTTCCCTGTCCACTGACAGGTCGGCTGCTGTCTCGCCAGGCAGTGCCTCTGCCTGAGGAAACAGCCCTGCTGGCCACGCCGGGCACCTGGGTGTTTCGGTCTTGCATGGCAGGTGGCCAGGCTCTCTGGGCCTTTCCTCGTGTGAAACGGCCGATGAACCAGAAGCTGGTTCTAGTCCTTCAGACCGTGGAGCAGACATGTGCAGCTGCCTGCATCTGCCTGGCGCCCGCGTGGACACGGTGCACACATGTGCACACTCAGCCCGTGTGCAAGGATTCACACACATGCACATGCTCACAGATACACACGCACCCACACACACACTAGGCTCATCCACAGAGGGGTGGCTTCACGCCTCTTACTCAGCACTTCCTTAGCTCATCTAAAAACAGAAAGACAAATATATGATACCGCTCATATGTGGAATCTAAACAAAAGAAAGGTACAAACGAACTTAAGAAACAGAAGGAGACCCACAGACATATAGAAAACAAACTTACGGTTACCAAACAGAAGGGCAGGCAGTGGGATAAATTGGGAGACTGGATTAACAGATACACACTACCTACCATACATAAAACAGATAACCAGCAAGGACCTACTGCATAGCACAGGGAACAACACTGAATATTTTGTAATAATCTATATGTGAAAAAAACCTGAAGAAGGTTGTGTGTGTGTGTGTGTGTGTGTGTGTGTAACTGAATCACTGGGCTGTACACCTGAAGCTAACACAACATTGTAAATCTAAAAAAAGCCATATAATCTAGAAAAACTATAATATAATATATAATCTAATTATAATATAATCTAAATATATAATATATTTAATATATATGGTATATAATCTAAATATATAATCTGATTATATAATTTAATCTATATGTGATAATATAACAATATAATATACTATATAATCTATTTAATCTAATTATATAATATAATCTAAAAAGCCATATAGTCTATAAAAACTATAATCTAAAAAAAGATATAATCAAAAAATCTTTTCCTGCTGAAAACAGATAAATGAATGAATAACAAACAACAGTCTCTCTCTCGGGCTATTTGTATGTTTTAAGAACTAACCAGTCTCTCCCAGGTTCTCTGCTGGAGCCACCTGAAAGCCGGCCTTGCGTGGGGCCTGAGGAAAGCCCTAAACAGAGGCCAGTGCTTTTGAAGGGGTCCAGACAGCCTTCAGCATCTGCGTGCATCCGTGGGCGGTCTGCCAGGCCTGGAGGACACCCGTCCTTTGCGGCATGGCAGCTCCCGCCAGCCTCTCGGTGGGTGGACTCTGGGTCCCCGTCCCAGGAGTCAGGGAGCCGACTGCCCAGCCAGGCCCACCAGGGACTTGGCAGCAAGCCGCCACCCACAGCTGCAGGGACTGAGAAGACAGAAGCCGAGCCAGAGAGACGGGTGTGCTGACACGGCGACAAAGTCCAGAGCTGCAGCTCAGGCCTGTCCCTGAAGAAGCTGTGGGGCCCTCCGTGGGCTCCCCCGACTCCGGGTGCAGCATCAGTGGGAGTTTGCTTCTGCTTGGGGTGCAGTGAGAAGAGCAGATTGAAGGGCTTCATTGGAAACCTGCCCTGGGGAGAGGTCAGATACGGGAACATGGAGCTATGAATGATGCCTTTGGTCCTGAACTTGTTCCCCATCTGTGGGCCCCCAGTACCTAAGTGTTAGTTGCTCAGTTGACTCTGCAACCCCATGGACTGTAGCCCACCAGGCTCCTCTGTCCATGGGATTCTCCAGGCAAGAACACTGGAGTGGCTTGCCATGCCCTTCCTGACCCGGGAATCAAACCCTGGGTCTCCTGCATTGCAGGCAGATTCTCAGCCACCACGGAAGCCCCAGTATCTGAGGCACAAGCAACTGTGACATTTTAATTATTTCAGATTTAAAACATGTTCTCCTCTCCTGCCTCCAAAATAATTTGAAAGGCTACGGAATTCACTCCTAATGTGTATGAATTAATTCATAATTAGATGAAAACTTGTGAGCAGAGTACCAGCAGGCCCCACGCGTGAGGTGGTGGTCTCAAGCGAGTGTGGAGCGCGCCTCCACATAGCACACAGCTGAGGCCCCACCCTCACCTTCCACACTGCCGTCCTGGCAGCTGGGACACCCGGCCAAGCAGTGATGACCCAGCCGGGAGACGGGGGGTGGCCTCCACCCAGGCACCCAGCCGCTCACCCGCTGACTCTTACTGGAGAGAAAGAAGAACAGAGATAGCTTGCCTTTTTTAAATTTTAAAAAGAATTTTAAATCAATAACCATTGCATGTGGTCCAAAATGTCAAAGATTCAAACCAACATGTAGAGAAGACTCCATCTCAGCCTGACCCCCAGAACCCTCCTAGAGGCAACCATCTTTGTCAGATTCCTAGGGATCCTATTTTTTACATGAACTACAACTTTATTTTGTTACATAAAGGATAGCATACTGTGGTAGTGGTTTAGGTGCTAAGGTGCGTCTGACTCTTTGTGACCCCATGGACTGTAGCACACCAGGCTCCTCTGTCCACGGGATTTCCCAGACAAGAATACTGGAGTGGGTGGCCATATCCTCCTCCAGGGAGAATCGTGAAGTCGTGAAGTCGCTCAGTCGTGTCTGAGTCTTCGTGACCCCATGGACTGTAGCCCACCAGGCTCCTCCACCCATGGAATTTTCCAGGCAAGAGTACTGGAGTGGGTTACCATTTCCTTCTCCAGGGGATCTTCCAAACCCAGGGATCGAACCCTGGTCTCCTGCATTGTGGGCAGACGCTTTACCGTCTGAGCCACCAGGGAATCGCTCCAGGGAGAATACTGTACTACTTTTTATGTAACTAACTGCAGAATATTAGACGTTTGGGTTGTGTCCCATGTTTGGCAAATGCAGACAATGTTACCTAAATGTCCTTACAGGTGCACATGGCTTATACATGTGTAAGAATTTCGTAGATGAATTCTCAGATGCCAAGTTCCCAGGTAAAGGGGATAAATGCACTTACAGGTTTGATATATGTTGCAAAACTACTGTCCACCAAAGCTGTACTATTCTACAAATTACTAGAATGAATAAAAGAAGTGCCTGTTTTCAAACATCTTTTTGAATATAGCATGGGATTAAAGTTAGACCATCTGAAAGATGAAAATGATACCTTGGTGTAAATGTGAACTGCATTTCTCTTTCCGTGAATGGAGCTGAGTGTTTCTCCCAGTGCTCAGGGCCACTGGTATTCCCATTCCTGTGTCTTGTCAGTTCACCTCCTTTGCCCCTTTCTTCTCTATTTTGACCCCATATTATAGCCCACCGGGCTCCTCTGTCCATGGAATTTTCCAGGCAAGAATACCAGAGTGGGTTGCCAGGGGAAGATCCAGGAGATCTTCCCAAGCCAGGGATTGAACTCCCATCTCATATCTTCTGCACTGCCTGGCAGAATTTTTACCACTGAGCCACCAGGGAAGCCCTTCTCTGTTTGACTGTTGGTCATTTATTGATTTAGGAGAGTATTTATATATTAGGGATATTTGCACTTTTTCAATAGTGTTTATCAGTTTGACATTTGCATTTTGAGTATGTCTGTGGTAGGTTTGGCCATGCAGAGAAAACTTGATTTTTATGTAGTTATTTTCGTCAAATTTTCTCTTTTTGGTTTTGTAATTGGTGTTTATGTTCATAGAAGTATTCCTCCCTCTGAAGTGAAAAATTATTTTCTTTCAGTACTTTTATGGTTTAATATTTTTATATGTAACTATTTGATCTATATGGGCTTCCCAGGTAGCTCAGTGGTAAAGAATCCACCTGCCAAGGAAGGAGATGCAGGTTTGATCCTTGGGTTGAGATCTCCTGGAAAAGGAAATGGCAACCCACTCCAGTATTCTTGTTTGGGAAATCCCATGGACAGAGAAGCCTGGCAGGTTAAAGTTCATGAGGTTCTCAAAAAAGTCAGACATACTTAGCAACTAAACAACAACACATTTGATCTCTGTAACTTTTTGTTTGATATGTAATTGTATGGATTCACCTTGTGCTGAACTCTAGACCATGTACCCAATACACAGCGAGGTCAAGCCAAAATGTCAGTTTGGAGCACAGAAGGCTTCATAGCAGGGCCAGGCAAAGGAAACGGCTGGCTCATGTCCAAAAAACCCAAACTCCCTGAAGGGTTTCAGCAAAGAACTTTTAAAGGCCAGATGAGGGCAGGGAGTGGTAGGTTGTTGCAAACTTCTTGGTACAGGAATCCTTTGTTCTCGCAGCTGTCCTTGTAGGTCAGGTCATGATGTTCCTATAAACCCCAACAACTCAAATGTTATTCTCTATTCTGCAACTTTTTATCTCTATGTGAATGGAAAAGTGTTATACCCTTAAAGGTCAGAGCTTTAAGAAAGGGCTATCCTGTATATTTCAGGCTGTAGGCAACATTCTTAACCCAAAGCAAAGGCTACAGAACACAAAGGTTAAAGTAAAAGACACAGATTAAATGAGTCATATTTGTTCTTCCCTCTTACAACCTTTTCCTCCAGATGGCTGCTCTGTAGTCCCAATGCTATTCCTGAATCGCCCACTTTCCCCACTGGCTTTGCTTGCCTCTGGCTCTCTCTGGACTTCCCACCCTGAGGAGTAGAGATGCTTGCTGGTAAGTGAGCAACAGGTAACACACAGGCTCAGAAGCCCAGAGCAGGACATACCCTCAGAGGCCATCCCTTTTAATCTATGGCTTAAAATACAAAGAAACTGCTCCTTGCTTTAAAAGATACAACCTTTTCTGTTTGTTTACCTTCCCATTCTATCACATTTTAGGCCTTCCTCCATTGCGCTGCCCTCACCCTACAGGCCCCATGGTTTGACGGTGAGCATTCGTGCCGCTGGCCCTGTGTGAAAAGTTCAGGACTGGCTAGACTCCGTGACGTCAGCAGGAATGGGTCTTAGTGACTCCATCTCTCTGCTTTGTCTCGCTCGTAGCCTCCCTACCCACAAAGTTCCCATGAATTGGCCGCAGCAGTCCAGCCCACAGCCTGATGTGGGCTTAGCAGCCCCAGTAGCACATGTTGAGGAATGTCGGTGACTGAACCAGCTGCCCACCCTGGACTGATCACTGGGACTGGATCTTGGAATGTACTGGTATTGGTTCCAGGTCACATGTTCAAATTTTGAATCAGGCAACCCATCTAAATAATGTGGGACTTGGGGAAAGTAAGTTAAAAATAGCTGACCCAGTTGAGAGCTCCCTTCCTCCTATGACACATGAATGTGAAAGCAGGAGCCCCTGCAGCTGTCTTGTGGCCTTGAGGACAGAAGCCAGTACTATGATGGTGGAGCAGAAGGACAAGAAGAAACAAGCCCTTCTATGGGTATATCTAATTAGGGGCCCAGACATTTTTATTTATTTGAGGTATAGTTGATTTACAATGATTCAGATGTACAGCAAAGTGATTCAGCCATGCTTTTCCATTGCCGGTTATTACAAGGTATTGAATATAGTTCCCTGTCCTAAATAGTAGGCCCGTATTACTTATCTGGACTGCAAGGAGAGCCAACCAGTCCATTCTAAAGGAGATCAGCCCTGGGTGTTCTTTGGAAGGAATGATGCTAACGCTGAAACTCCAGTACTTTGGCCACCTTATGCGAAGAGTTGACTCATTGGAAAAGACCCTGATGCTGGGAGGGATCGGGGGCAGGAGGAGAAGGGGACGACAGAGGATGAGATGGCTGGATGGCATCACCGACTTGATGGACATGAGTTTGAGTCAACTCCGGGAGTTGGTGATGGACAGGGAGGCCTGGCGTGCTGCGATTCATGGGGTCGCAGAGAGTCGGACACGACTGAGCGACTGAACTGAACTGATTGCTTGTCTGTTTTACATACAGTAGTGTATATCTGTTAATCCCAAGTTCCTAATTTATCCCTCCTCCCTTCCCCTTTGGTAACCATAAATTTATTTTCTATGTCTGTAAGTTTATTTCTGTTTTGTAAGTAGGTTCATTTCTATTATGTTTTAGGTTCTGCATATGAATAAATACACTTGTCTCTGACCTGCCTCACTTGGTACGACAGTCTCTAGATCCACCTATGCTGCGGCCGTTGGCAAAGCGTCGTTCTTTTCTACAGCTGATTAGTGTTCCATTGTGTGTATGTACCACATCTTCTCTATTCATCGTCCATTGGTGGATACTTAGGTTGCTTCCATGTCTTGGCTACTGTAAATAGTATTGCTACATACATTGAAGGGCTTGTATGTTTTTGAATTATAGTTTTCTCCAGATGTATGTCCAGGAACGGGATTGCTGGGTTACATGGTAACTCTAGTTTTCTATGGAACCTCCAGAGGCTTCCCTGGTGGCTTAGTTGGTAAAGAATCTGCCTACAATTCAAGAGACCTGTGTTTGATCTCTAGATTGGGAAGATCCCCTGGAGAAGGAAATGGCAACCAACTCCAGTATTCTTGCCTGGGGAATTCCATGGACAGAGGAGCCTGGCAGGCTGCAGTCCACGGACTTGTAAGAGTTGGACACAACTTAGCAAGTAAACCAACATACTGCTTTCCATGGTGGCCACCAATTTACATTTCCAACAACAGTGGAGGAGGGTTCCCTTTTCTCTGCAACCTCGCCAACATTTATTATTTGTAAACTTTTTAATGATGGCCATTCTGACCCGTGTGAAGTGGTTCGTAATTGTAGGTTTGATTTGCATTTCTATGATAATTAGTGATGTTGAACATGTTTTCTTGTGTGTTTTGGCCATCAATATGTTTTCTTTGGAGAAACCTTAGATGGAGAGTGGATTCTGGGCGCCATGACTGCTTGCCTCCAATATTTACCGTGACCGCTGTGGTCAGTGATGTATGCTTCTTGTTGATGATTAATCGACTCCCACTTGGAAACCTGTGATGCAGCCTGCACTCCTGGGGTTAGGTCTGACCTCTATCATTGGATTGCCTTCTTTTTAACCCAGTTTTTACAGATCTAATCTACTAAGGAACTGTTTGAATTTTACTCAACCAAGTGACTTCTGGTCTAGTTTTATCTCTGCTACGATATTCACAGAGCAGCAAGGTGGAAGAAATGAATCCAACCTTCATTCCTATATGAAATAGACGATTCCCGAGAATGATGTTAGTCATTCCCTCTGGCATACTGTTAGTCTGTTGATAATTACACTGACCATCCTCTTTGTTCCATAATTAATACTTTTATGGGTTTCCATCTTAAAGAGGAAAAAAAAATCATCAAATCCAAATCCCCAGAAAAGGTGGGTTCATACCTGCTCTCTTGGGCCAAGACGCAACTCTTCCCCAAGGGCCCAAGTATGGTTTCAAGCCCCTTAGGACTCACAGTCCTACTCTCCCTGGGATGGCCAGTCATTGAGAGGCAAGTGACATGTTGTTCCAGAGGGCAAAATTGGGGCACAGGGCTTCCCTGGTGGCTCAGTGGTAAAGAATCTGCCTGCCAATGCAGGAGACCATCCCTGGTCCGGGAAGATCCCACATGCCGCGGAGCAGCTCAGCCCATGCTCTTAGAGCTGAGGAACCGCAGCTACTGAAGCCTAAGCACCTAGAGGCCACGCTGTGCAACAAGAGAGGCCAATGCGATGGGAAGCCCGAGCACCGCAACTAGAGAGGAGCCCCAGCTCCCAACCGCTGTAGAAAGCCTGTGCAGGAGAGACGAAAAGACAGCCCAGTGCAGCCAGAAATAGATAAATATAACGGAAATAAAGAAAAGCACGGCACACCCCCGTGTGACATCCCTCTAATTGTACAGGCAGATGTTACAGCCCCACACAACCTTCTGTCTTGCAGACTGCACATCGTCTCCAGCTGTTTCACGTCATTCAAGGTTTCCAGCAATCTAAACTCACCAGTTGACATTGTCAGGGCACAATATACCACATTTTGTTTCATTTTAACTTCGTTTGGTTTCAATACCATCTTTGTCCCTATATGTTTTGTCTTTAAAAAAAGTCACCTATAAAGCTCATTACCTAGAGATGACTACAAGAAAGAAGAAACAAAATGTTAACTATATTTTTCTGTATATAAAAAGTATATATGTATTTTACTTTAAATATTGGGATCATAATATCTCCAGCAGTTTTCATTAGGAAATAATCCTGTATAATATGCTTAATGTCTGTGCAATAGCTCACCTTACATATATATCATGATTTATTTAGCCATACCCTGCTGGCTTGCTGCTAAATTAGAAAAAAATTCCTTGAAGTCTCACCTCTGGGTAAGAGTAATCTCAGTCAATCCTCTTGACAACCCTGTCAGACAAGAATTATGATTATTTCTGTTTATAGCTTGGAAGGCTAAGTAAACTGCTCCAAGACACTCAGCCAGTGAGTGCTGAGGGGAGAATCTAATTAGCACTCCTGCTGATACCGCTGCCTTGTCACTGGATCCTTGTATATGATGGTGCTGATTTAGTTGCTAAGTAGTTTCCCACTCTTCTGACCCCATGGACAGTAACCCTCCAGGCTCCTCTGTCCATTGATTTCCCAAGCAAGAACTGGAGTGGGTTACCCTTTCCTCCCCAGGAGATCATCCCTACCCAGGGATCAAATCCGAGTCTCCTGCACTGCACAGGGACTCTTCACCAGTGAGCCACGAGAAAAGTCTACCCTTGTATATACCGTCATTTATTTTTGCCATCTTGAAAGAGAAATGTTACCTTACTGTTTTTATTTGCATTTATTTGGTTGTTGGCAAATCTGAGCGTCTTTTAAATTCTCATAGACTATTGGCATTTAGTTTCCTTTAAAATCTTGGCTTGTATTTTCTAGTCTGTTTTTCTGTTAGTCTTACCCTTTGCACACACATGGGCTTCTCAGGTGGCTCACTGGTAAAGGATATGCCTGCCACTGCAAGAGATGCAGGAGACATGGATTTGATCCCTGGAGAAGGAAATGGCAACCCACTCCAGTGTTCTTGCCTGGGAAACCCCACAGACAGAGGCGCCTGGCGGGACAGTCCATGGAGATGCACAGAGCTGGCCTTGGCAGGGAGCCCTCGCACAGGCGTGTGCGTCCATACACACACACACACACACAATTACCCACTATCTGATATATGTGTTCCCAGTTTTTTCTTGTCTTTTAATTTTATTATGTGATTTAAGACCCTCCAGTTTTAAAATTTGTTATGTCTACCGATATGTTCCTTTATGATCATTCCCAGGAATTTTATCTTTAGGGTGTTTCCACACCTCTCAGATGCAGATAAATATTTATTCTTATTTTCTTAGTGGTACAGGCAGTTCACTTCACATTTCCTGTCTCCATCTGTCTAGAAGGTATTGTTAATTGTTTTCTCACAAGGTGAGTCCAGAAGTTTGTGAGTCAAAGTTTGTGTGGGATAACCACGCCTATGACCTGTTCCATCATGCCTGCTGCCTAAAAGATGAGCTTTTAGCAGATTGCCACACCTGGGTACCTCCACTGGCCCCCGAGGGCAGCACATTATAGAGACATTATACTTCCATGGATACAACTAAAGCTACACTGACTTTTAGCACTCCCCTCCAGGACTCCTGACGTTAATTTCACGGCAACACAGGCTGCAGACTTCCTTTTCTTCTAAGAGGGTGAGGGTACAACTTTTAGAGAAGCATTTCCTCCTATTGCTATAAATTGGCATGTAACACCTCTCCATAACTATATCCATCCAGTAGATAGTATCTGATCTTTGATTTATCTTGTAACATAATTTCTATTAATATATCCAGGTCAGTATATTCTTCAGAACTGTGAACAACATCCCAGGTCACTTCTGTTCCTTAGCTCTTTCACATGTTGTCCTTCGGGGTTATTCCTTAGATACTGTCACACAGAGAGCTGAGGAAATACCCAGGCCCTCCTCTGCGTGTTCTGTGTTGCATTTTTAATACTCAGTGTTTTTACTGACATATATTCTGACTCTGTTTTTACTCGTCTTGTTAGTTGGCCTCTTATTCCATCCAGCTGAAATGAGTTTGTGTCATTGGTGACTTGGTTATTTATGATATATATTGTCTTTCTCAGCTTCTGGTTGCCCACATATTTGACACTAGTGCCTTTGACGTCTTTGTTCAAGGCTTTGAAAGCCGTGTCTGTAGACGAGGAAACCGGGCTCAGAGTGGTGGAGTGACTGGACCACAGTCACACGAGTGTGGAGCTTGGAGCCGAGGTGGGATCCAGGTCCTGTGCCTCCCAGGCCGGGGTGCTGGGGTGGCCAGCACTAGTTGTTCTTTAGTCACTGAGTCCTGCTGGTCTCTTTGTGACCCCATGGACTATAGCCCGCCAGGCTCTTCAGTTCATGGGATTTCCCAGGCAAGGATTCTGGAGTGGGTTGCCATTCCCTTCTCCAGGGAACTTTCCCAACCCAGGGGTTGAACCCACATCTCTTGCTTGGCAGGAGCATTCCTTACCCCTGAGCCACCAAGGAAGCCTTGAAATCCTTTGCAGTTAACAAGTGATAGAAACCCCAAAAGAGAGTCTACTGGCTCAGGGAATTTTCCCTCAAGCCAAGTCTGAAGGCCAGCCATTTTCAGGCACCGTTGGATCAGAACCTGTCTGGGGCCCCAGGACTCAGATCTCTCCATCTTTCTCTGCTGCTGCGTCCTTTGCGAGTGAGATAGTGGCATAATCACCTCCTATCTGCTCCCCTTACCCTGTGAGACCCCGGAGCCCAACCAAGCAGAGCCATGTAACATCAGACAGTAGAGCTTGGCTCCTTCCCCTAGGAACTGGCACCATGCCCAGAAAAGGGGGAGCTAGGCTCTGAATTTGGGAGCTGTACTTCCCAGAAAGCAGAGTTCAGGAGACTCCCTGAATGTGTGTGATTTCATGGACACTCCTGGGAAGGCACCTCCTCCACTCTGCAAATGCGGCTCTTTTCCAGCAAGACAGACCCCATCCGAGTGGAGAAAGATGACCCTGAGCCCTGTGTACAGGTCTCACTTTTTACTCCCTCCTTCATCCCATCCCTGGCCTTGATGTTCATCTCTGACACCTGCTAGACTCCTTCCTGCCCTCCCCTCTGCTTGATCCTGATGGCTGGTAATTAATTGACTTATTCTTTGTCCTTTAACCCCATCCGTGCCTTCCAGATGGCTTCTGCACACCTGGTATCTGGCCTTCGAGTCCCCCTAGCTCTGCCCAGTGGGCTTGCTGGACCCAATCTTATGCTTCTTTGCTTCTTTGCGACGCACTCTTGGGCTGTCCTGGCACAAGCCTGGTCACTCGATGTGCCTATTGTGTGGCATCTGTCACTTGCGATGCCGGGCAGCATTGTTTTGTTTTGTGGTTGTTCAGTTGCCAAGTCGTGTCTGACTATTCATCACCCCATGGACTGCAGCATGCCAGGCTTCCCTGTCCCTCACCATCTCCTGGAGTTTGCCCAAGCTCATGTCCATTGAATCAGTGATGCCAACTAACCATCTCATTCTCTGCCACCCCTTTCTCCTCTTGCCGTTAATCTTTTCCAGCATCAGAGTCTTTTCCAGTAAGTCAACTCTTTGAATCGGGTGGCCAAAGTGTTGGAGCTTCAGCTTGAGAATCAGTCCTTCCAATGAGTATTCAGGGTTGATTTCCTTTAGGATTGACTGGTTTGATCTCCTTGCAGTCCAAGGGACTCTCAGGAGTCCTCTTTAGCACCACAGTTCATAAGGATGAATTCTTCAGTGTTTATCCTTCTTTATGGTCCAGCTCTCACATCCGTACATGATTACTGGAAAGACCATAGTCTTGACTATGTGGACATTGTTTTTTAATAGCCTGGAATCCCTTCCTTTGTGCAACTCCTTGACCCTTTGTGACCTGACCTTGACCCGTGCACCGTGTCAGTGGACCAGGGAGTCCAGGTGCTGTGTCCCTTGCAGCAGAGTAGAAAGGTGGTCACAGTTTGTCTGCAGGGCCCCCTCCTCTTCCCTGGAGCAGCCTCAAGCCCAGCTGAGTTCAGCAGCCTTGGAGTGAGCAGCAACAACCCGTTCATTCCCCACAGAGACACCTGACAGTGGGAATATTCCTGTCCTGAGCTGCACAGGCTCTGAGCTCAGAATCCAGCTTTCCTGTTGCCACTGTGAGCGTCTCTGAGCTCAGAATCCAGCTTTCCTGTTGCCACTGTGAGCGTCTCTGTAGCTTCTAATAACATTTTCCCTTTTTTGCTTGAATAGCAAGAGCAGTTTCACTTGCTTTCAAGGGCCCTAGCTGATATTCTGGGGCCGTGCTTCATCTTTCCCGGTTTTGTCGATTTATCGGGGCTTTTTAAAAATGCCTCCCTCCCAAGCTTCTGTTCAAACTCTTTCTGGCGACACTGGCAAGTCTCCTGCAGCGTGTTCTCGGATTTGGTTCATACATCTTGCTTGCTGCCAGGACCCCGCTGCTCTGGGGTGGATCTGGGCTGCAGTCCAGGAGATACAATTCTCCACTCTGACACCATCTACATGCCCAGATGTTCCTTCCATATACTTCCTCTCTCCTCCTTTCACTGCCAAAGTCACGAACTTCCAGTGAAAGAAGGAATGAAAACACCACCTGTAACACCAATTCCTTCAATTTCCTCCCCAGAACTTCAAAGTAAATAGAAATAGATTGGATTTAGACTCATGGGCTCACAGACCATCCCACTTGAAAGAAAACTTAGAAACCATCACAGTCTTTACTCAAGTGCCATCTTCAATGGATTGGTTGTGCCTGACTGGGTTTTACATCTGGACTCTGAAAGGTGCTGTGAGGGATTGATGACGCCTGTCTGGGTGTGGTAAGGGCAAGTACCAGCCTACAATCTGATGATATGATGATTCTCTCTCTCTCTCTTCCAGGTACCTGCTCTGCGTTTTACAAAGGAGGAAACTGAGTCACGCACATAGTGTACTAAGTTGTCTAAAGCCAGGACAGTATAGGAAGCCAGGGCAGATTTAAAGATAGAGGTTAGGTTGTCAGACCTTTCCTTTCAATGACAGTGCTTTCTCTTCTGATTGGAGTTCAGCCTCCTGTGACTTTGTCAAAGTCGGCTTGCTGGTTTACATGCTGTGGATTCTGTGCTCAGCCACTTCTGCACATTCCAGCAGGGTCTTGTGGGTGCCTGTGGGGCAATATTCATAGAATATTCTTTCACAATCTGATGCCCTCAGGCAGTCTAGGGGGTGCCGGGCCTGAGAGCTCACCCATTAAGAGGGAACCTTTTATCAAACGCAACTGGAAAACTTCAGAAACTGCTGTCCCAAATGAAACATACTCGAGTTCACTTCAAGTGGGCAGAAAACAAACATCCAGAAGACCCTGGCCCAAATGCTTAAAGCTCATCACACTTGAGACGTGACACTGGGCCCAAATCTAGACCTGGCGTGACTCATGGGAGCTTGCTGTGGAAAGGGGGAGACAGAAGGTCTTCAACCTTCCTGTGAACACCAGCTCCTTAAGTTTACATTTAAATTCTTTTCTTTTGGCTGAACTACGAGGCTTATGGGATCTCAGTTCCCAGACAATCTCACATGGCGTTGGCCAGCAACATCTTGGAGCAGGGCTTGGGTTCCCAGCCAGAGACTGGCCTGGGTTTCAGCAGCGAAAGCACCAGATGCTGGCCACTGGACCCGTGGCCAGTGACAAGTCCCTTGGTCCTTCGTTTTTACAGAAAAGAATTTCCACAAAGATGGCAAGTAGTGAAGCAAGTAAAATGTTTATTAAGAGGAAAAAGAGTACAGTAGGTGTGGACAGACACACGGGCAGACCCAGAGGGACAGGCCCTGAGTTGCTAAGTCACACCCTCAAGGCAGGTTGAATTGCTTTTATGGGGCATTTCCTCTGGGTTTCCTTTGGCCAGCCATTCTAATTTGCCTGGTTCACAGTCCATATTGGTATATCTCAGAATCTCTCCGTGTGTGTACACATCTCTTAGCCAAAATGGATCTTACGGAAGAGGCGTATGGGTAGAGTATCCCTTGACATGACTTCCCTTTGACCTCCAAGGAGCCTTTTCTATGCATGTGTGGTCGGGAGGTCTCCTGACTTCCAAATGACAAATATGTGGCCTGGGCAGGGTTCAGTGTCTTCCCTTAATTGTCCAGCTGTTCTCATCTTGGAGTTTCAGTCAAGAGAGAATCAATCTCCAATTACTTTACCCTGGGGGGTGCCCATCTGCCTCCTGCCTGAAGACCAGGGATCAAAACCACCCCCTGCATTGGAAGTGCCGAGTCTTAACCACTGGACCACCAGGCAATTCTTAGTACCTTATTTACAAGCACCCTTTCTGTTTATGGAGAAGGCAATGGCACCCCACTCCAGTACTCTTGCCTGGAAAATCCCATGGACGGAGGAGCCTGGTGGGCTGCAGTCCGTGGGGTCGCTAGGAGTCAGACGCGACTGAGCGACTTCACTTTCACTTTCCACCTTCATGCATTGGAGGAAATGGCAGCCCACTCCAGTGTTCTTGCCTGGAGAATCCCAGGGACGGGGAGCCTGGTGGGCTGCCGTCTATGGGGTCGCACAGAGTTGGACACGACTGAAGTGACTTAGCAGCAGCAGCAGCATTCCATTTAAGAGACCTGGGTTTGATTCCTGGATGGGGAAGATCCCCTGGAGAAGGCAATGGCAACCTCCTCCAGTATTCTCGCCTCAAGAATCCCATGGACAGAGGAGCCTGGTGGGCTACAGTCCATGGGGTCGCAAGAGTCAGACTCGACTTTGCGACTAAACCACCACCACCATTTTGTTTAAATGTCCTAACAGGCAAGATGCCCTCCTAGAATTAGCAGGAGGGGGTGCGCTCAAGGATGGTGAAGGCCCTGCAGATGCACTCAGCTCCAGGATCTGGAGTGGCCGCCTGCAAACATTAGCTCAGCAAGCCCCTGGGAGACTGGCCTTCCTCCTGGGCCAGCAGCCCCCAGCGATAAAGATCACAAGACTGATGCTCTGGGAGGGGGAGGCAGTTCTGGACTGGGGCCCATTCTCAGGACAGTCGTCAGCGGCCTTAGTAATGGGACAGCATCCTGTTTTATTAAAAGCCTGTTGCTGGCCAGGAAAACTGTCTGCTGTGTGGGCAGGGGCCCAATATTGCTGCGGGCAATTCCAAGTCAGTCCTTTGAGTTGACATCAAACCAGGAAAGAACAGGACTATTTTTCAGTTGATGAAGCAGTACTTTTTCTTTCTCTCTTTTTTCAAGCGGTTCTCTCTCCGGTTCCACCGTGCACATTTTGTCTGCGCCAGACGCACGCGAATCTTCCAGCCGGCTGCTCCCCCCCCCTCCTGCCCTCTCCCACTCCTCCTTCCTCTCCCCTCCCCCAGAGCCCCACCCTTGCCTCCCTGGCCTTCCCAGCCCCCAGCCCCCTTGTAGACACCCTGAGCGGAGGGAGGCCCAGACGTGGCCTGAGGCTATTTACAGGGTGGGGGTGGGGAGGGGAGGGAAACCGACTGCTTTGTGTATCTTCGGAGTCTGGAAACTACAGAATTCCTCCATTTCCAAGGAAGCCCTCATTTGCAGGTTTCCAAAAATAAAAAATAAAAGGAGACACACTTCAAAAGGAACCAGAGGAAAAGCTGTTTTCTCTGTGAGCCGATTTGTTTATTATTATTTTATTCTTTAGCATTAGATTTGTTGAAGGCAAGCAAGGACTGTCATTTTTTCCCCGGTATTTTTATTTTGCTTTCCTCTTTTTTTTGGCCTTATCAGTGTAGAGGGCAAATAATATTTGAAGAGATGTCTATGAAATACTCATTTCATACATGTCTGTGGGAAACAGGTTTTGTGTAAACTTTTATATTTGGATTTTCAGCTGAGGTTATGGATGACTGGACTCTCAGGTTGTAAATTAAAATCGCTCAAATGGTGTCACTTTTACAAATTAAAAGAAATTAAATGTGCTTCAACTCAGATTTTTAAAATAATTTCAAGAAAGTTATAAAAGCAGTTTCAATATGCTGGTTAGTTGTGTGTACCTGATTTTGCTGGCTCTTTTGAAAATTTGGAGTGGGTAGTGCCCATAGCAATAAAGAGTACATTAATTTACTAGCTGCTTTTTAACCCTGCATTCAAGCACTAAACTTTCATGTAGTGCCAGAAAATGGTACATATTTTGAATATTCCTAAAGATAGTGGCATTAAGAGTAATTCAGAAAAGAAAAACTATAAAATGCACTTGAAAATGTACTTCACCTGTGAACATTCAATTTCAACTTAAGGATAAACATATGCCGTTTTTAAAGCTTCTTTTATTTTCCACATTATTTATGAATCACTGTATTGATGTAAGCCCAAAGTCATTAAACTCACAAGTTTTGCTACATATTTTAATATTGTATGCATTCATTTTAGAGTTGTTTTCAAAATCTTGGGAAGAGATAATATATGGCACACACACAAAAAAGAGTAATATAAATCATGTTAAATCTGGTGTACTTTTTCCTAAATTGTGTCTTCAAGATATAAGATAGTCAAGAGATTGAATTCTTGCCCCCATACTCTCTGGTTACTTAAGAGAAACGAGATTATTTCTATGGTGAGGGAAAAGGTATAGAAAAAAGTAATTTTTTTTATTTTTGGAGAGGGGGAAAGGCTTGATCAGCTCAGTGTACTGGCTACTGTGTCTTTGTGGTAAAATCCAAATACTAACTCCTAGCTTTAATAGTGCACTTTCCTGCAGGTCACTGGGCGGAAAGCCCATCCAATATTGTCGGGCAAAGGCCCAAGATGAGAAACAAGTAAAACACAGATGCAAGGTCTTTCCTCCTGCAGCTAAACATTTGTAATTAAGAAAACTCCAGTAGCTCCACGTTAATCTCTCTCTAGATAAATGTATTCATAACCTCCGGCTCCCAAGGGAAAAAAGAACCCCTTCCTTCTGTTGCAAGAAGGGGGACCCCTTCCAGGGCCCGAAACGAGGCTCTTGCCTAACACTCGGAAATGAACTGTCAGAGGAGACACATGTGCTGACAGAGCAAGAGATTTTATTGGGAAAGGGCGCCCGGGTGGAGAGCAGTAGGGTAAGAGAATAGGAGAATAGCTGTTCAGGAGAATAGCTCTGCCACGTGGCTAGCAGTTTTATGGGATTAGTTTCCAAGTTGTCTTTAGCCAGTCATCTGACTCAGAGTCCTTCCTGGTGGCGCCCACCTTGTTCAGCCAAGATGGATGCCAGCGAGGAGGATTCTGGGAGGTGGTCTTGTGAGGGGAAGCACACTGATTGAAACCGCCCACCCTGGCCAGGCACCATAGTAACCATTTGCATGAGTGGTTTTATGGCAGGAGATCCTGATAAGGAATATGGAACTAATAAGCCACCACCAACCGAAGAGTTCGGGAAAGGTCTAAAGGAGACACCGCGTGTCCGTCCACTTCCCAGAATCCCTCTCGCTAGCATCCATCTTGGCCGAGCAATGCCTGCGCCACCAGGAAAGACTCTGAATTAGAATGCTTGACCAAAGACCACCCGGAAGCTAATCCCATCACCATAAAACCCGAGCCTGCGAGCCACCAGGCAGAGCAGTTCTCCTGGGTTCCCTTACCCTACTGCTCCCCACCTGGGTGCCCTTTCCCAATAAAAATCTCTTGCTTTGTCAGCACATGTGTCTCCTCTGACAATTCATTTCCAAGTGTTAGACAAGAGCCCAGTTTTGGGGCCTGGAAGGGGTCCCTCTTCCTGCAACAGTCTGACATGTGGTGTCTTCTTTTGACCTTTCCTGAACTCTTCCGGTTGGTGGTGGCTTATTAGTTCCGTGTCCCTTACCAGGACCTCCTGTCCTAAAACAACTCAGGCAAATGATTACTATGGTGCCTGGCCAGGGTGGGCGGTTCCAGTCAGTGTGCTTCCCCTAACACTTCAAGACACTGGATGAGGAATGGGAAGAGCTCAAAGAAAAGCCATTTTCTGTGTTACAGACAACTATTTACATTATGAACCAACTTTCGATCCAGGAAAGAAGTGATAACCTGTTTTGGGTTTGCGAAAGCAATTCAATACCCTGGGGTTAAATAACAGAGCAGATTCTCAGAGAAACCTTGAATAATGCAGTTGATCTCTTCCAAGAAAGCAGAGGGTGCCGTTGTGGTCATCGGAAGCACCATTGATAGTATTTTTTTTTTTTCCTGGAAAATCAACTGGGAAAGAAAATAATGTCTGAAACATTTAAAAAATAGGCTGTCTTGGCATCTGGTTCTGGAATGAGATGGTGTAGATTCACTTTCCCTCCTCTGTTTCTCTAAGTGCAACTAAAAACCCTGGAAGCTATTCAGTGTGTGTGTGTGTGTGTGTGTGTGTGTGTGTGTTAGTCGCTCAGTCGTCTCTAACTCTGCAACCCCATGGGACTATAGCTGTATCCATGGGATTCTCCAGAGGGTTGCCATTTCCTTCCCAAGGACTGAACCCAGGTCTCCTGCATTGTGGGCAGATCCTTTACAGTTTGAACTACCCAGGAAGCTACTTAATAGGCAATGATAAAAGGATTCTGAAAGTTGGAAAAATAGAAGGTAGACTGGCAAGAATCCTCAAGAGCTGAGAAAACAACTTTTTGAGTTCCCTGAGCTTTTTTATCTTCCATATACCCTGAACAGAGCACCAAAGAGGCACGCCATGTAGGATCACCAATAGGCTCAGACAAAACAAACAAACAAAAACCCCAAGAGTATCTTGCTATCTCTGGCCAAAGTCCAGGAAAAGGAAAACACAACAGAGACCAATAAGAAGTTCCAGCCTCCTCTTTACAACCCAGAGTTCTTGCAGACAGTCCAATCAACCAGCTGCAGCAAAGCCTGGACACTCCTGACTCCTGGTTCAAACTGAGATACCATCAGGTGGTTAGAGCCACCCACAGCTGCAACTGCAGTGAAGCCCTCAGTCTCCTTGGCCTCTGTGCAGTGGCATACAGAAACCCGGACCCACCAGTTTCTTCCTCATTCCCAAAGGTTTCCCAGCAGCATAGTCTCCAAACAAAATAATAACTAAGAAAACAATATGAAGGGATACACTGAAAATACAGTTATATCCAAAAGGAACTGTAAAATCTTTCAGGTCACCAAGAGAAAGTCAATTTAAAAAAAAAGAAGACTGATGAACAGAAAGAACAAACAGAAAACAAATAAAATATCAGACTTGGCCCTCATAGGCCAGCACTTGCGAGTGTGGTAAATTGTGTCCAACTCTGTGCGACCCCATGGACTAGCCCGCGAGGCTCCTCTGTCCATGGGATTCTCCAGGCAAGAATACTGGAGTGGGTTGCCATGCCCTCCTCCAGGGGATCTTCCCAACCCAGGGATCGAACCTATTTCTCATGTCTCCTGCAATGGCAGGTGGATTCTTTATACTACTAGTGCCACCTGGGAAGCCCCAAGGAAGCCCATTTAAGGTCAGTAGTTACCTTCAATGCAAATGGTATAAGTACACCAATTAAAGGTAGAGACTGGCACAGTGGATTTAAAAAACATAACCTGACTCTGTGTTATTTACAAGAAACTCGCTTCAAATTCAATGACATAGGTAGACTGAAAGCAAAGGAAAGGACAGACATACACCATGCAAACATTAATCAAAAGGAAGTGGCTATGTTAATATCAAAGTAGACTTTAGAGCAAAGAAATTTACCATGGGCAAAGAGGGAAATTATATGATGACATGTAGGGTTATTCCGGGGTTTCCCTAGTAGCTCAGCTGGTAAAGAATCTGCCTGCTATGCAGGACACCCTAGTTCGATTCCTGGGTTGGGAAGATCCTCTGGAGAAGGGCTAGGCTTCCCACTCCAGTATTTTTGGGCTTCCCTGGTGGCTCAGATGGTAAAGGATCTGCTGAAATGCGGGAGACCTGGGTTCGATCCCTGGGTTGGGAGGATCCCATTGGGGAGGGAATGGCAACCTACTCCAGTATTCTTGCCTGGAGAATCATGGACAGAGGAGCCTGGCGGGCTACACAGTCCGTGGAGTAGCAAAGAGTCGGACACGACTGAGCGACTAAGCACAGCACAGTCCAGAGAGAAAACACAGCTATCCTGTGAACCGAACAACGTATTTCACAGTATGTGAAGCAAGAAGTAAGACAACTGAAAAGAAAAACATAAAGTCACTATTGTGGTTGGGAGCTTAAATTTCCATTCATGTCCCACTATGGACTTCTAGAATTACTAAAGAGACAATCAGCGAAAATATAGAAAAGAAAAAATATAGGACTCAACAATACCATCAGCTGAAAGGAGCTAATTGACATTTATAGAATGCTCTGTACTTCAACAGCAGAATATACATTCTTTTAAAGGGCCCATGGAACATTTGCCAGGATAGAGCATATCCAAACTTTAACAAATTTGAAAGAACTGAAATCATATGGAGCCTGGCCATAGTGAAATTAAACTAGAAGTCAAAACCAAGAAATCTCCAGACCTCTGAAAATTCAATAATAAACTTCTAAATAAGCCATGGGTCAAACAGGAGATGTCAAAGGAAATTTTAACAATACCTAGAACTAAAGAAAGTGAAAATAAATATATTGTGAGCTGCAGCTAAAGCAAAGCTGGAAGAGAAATCTATTGCACTAAATGCTTACATTGGAAAAGAGTTATCTCAAGTAACTAAGTTCCTACTTTGGAAAATCAAAAAGGAACAAAACAAAATAAACTCAAAGCAAACGAAAGGAAGGGAATAAAGAGCAAGAAAGCTGGAAAATAATAGAGAAAAATAACTGGAATAAAAAAATAGTCTTCAGGGAAAAAAATCAATAAAGTTAACAACCTCTAGGAAGATAGGCAAAAATAAAAATGGAAGAAGACACAAATAACCAGTATCAGGAATGAAATGAGATACTACAACAAATTCTGGAAACTTTAAAAAGATAATAGGAAAGTACTACAAACAACTCTATGCTTACAGATTCAACAATTTAAAAGAAATGGGCCAGTTCCTCAAAAACCACAAACTAGCAAAACTTAGCCAAGATCAAATAGATAAACTATTCAGTCCTATAATTGTTAAAGAAATTGAGTTGTAGTTAAAATAATACCCCCAAATAATCTTCAGTCTCAGATATTTTCCCTGGAAAATTTTATCAAACATTTAAAGAACAACTAGGACTTCCCTGATGGTCTGAATGCGGGGTGTCCTGGGTTTGACCTCTGGTCAGGGAACTAGATCCCACATGCCACAACTAAGACCCAGAAGAGCCAGGTAAATAAATAAATATTTTTTAAAAAGAACAATTAATGACATTTGTACCCAATCTCTTCCAGAAAATAGGAGATTTTAAAAAATATGATTATCATTTCTGACATCAAAACCAGCAGAGGCAGTTTAAAAAAAAAAAAAAGCTAAAGACCAATATTTCTGAAGCACTTAGATGCAAAAATTATCAACCAAATTTAACTATCCAAATACAGCAATTTATAAAAGAATAAGGCGCATGACCAAGATGCGTTAATGACAGGTATGCAAGACAGAGTCAGTATTTGAGAATCAATCAAATAGTCCTCTATATAAATAGATCAAAGAAGAAAAAGCATGTGATCATATTCATTGATTCAGAGAAATCATTTGAGAAAGTTAAATACCTATTAATGACAAAAAGAAATCCTCTCAGTACACTAGGAATAGAGAGGAACTTCTTCAACCTCATACACCCTATATCAGACTTTGTATTCAATAGTGAAAGGCTGAATGTGCTCACTCTAGCTTCCGAAACAAAGCAGGGATGCTTGCTGTCACCATTCTTACTCAACTCAGTATTGGAGGTTCTAGCCACTGCGGTGAGGCTGGACAAAGAAAGAAAAATCATACAACTTGGAAAAGAGGAAATAAAACTATCTCTTGTTGCAGGCAACGTGATTCCCACAAAGATAAGCTGTCCTCCTTTCATTGGCTGCATTGGCCGGGAAAGTGTTCCCACTTGTTCTGAGGGGTCGCTGCAGCAGGCTGGCACCGGGCCTGAGAGCACAGCTTGGGCATGGCAGAGCAGGTGGACCCCAGCAGCGCCATTCCCAGCGGCACGCCCCGGGCACTTTCCTTGGCCTCCCTGGACACTGGTCCCCTCATCTGAAGCGGAGGTTATGATAGGTGCAGGGGCCTGTCGTGAGTACTGAGAGAGCAGAGCACACGAGCCAGGGAGGTGTACTTGCCGAGGCGCTGCCGCCGTTGCTGCTGCTGCGCGTGGTCCTGTATCATCTGCTGTGCTGCCCCTGGGATGTCCCTGGAGCAAGAAGCCTCATTCTCTTGCTCAGCGGTCCTGTGACTTCTCAGTTCACTCAACATTCTGAGCCTCGTGCTTTTATTTATAACATGGGGAGGATAACCCCTTTCTCATAAGATTCTTGTTAAAACCAGATGAAACAACACATTTTTAAAGTTCTTTGAGCACTTTATAATAATATATAATAATGTTTATAATAATAATATAATAATGGCAGATAGAATTTATTGAATACTTCCAGCACCAGTGCCATGGATTGCTTCTCACTTACAAGTTTTTACTTAATCCTTATAACTGTGAGTCATTAGTCTCATTTATGTAGACTGGGAAACTAAGGTCCCCGAGAAGTCATCTGCTCAAAGACACAGCTTGTTATCAACAGAATCCAGTCTTGGAACCCTCACCCCAGATCTGGGCTTCCCAGGTGCCTCAGCAGTAAAGAATCTGCCAGCCAACACGGAAGACACAGGTTCAGTCCCTGGGTTGGGAAGATCCCCTGGAGAAGGAAATGGAAACCTGCGCCAGTATTCCCACCTAGGAAATCCAACGGACAGAGCAGCCTTGTGGGCTACAGCCCACGGGGTTACACCAGAGTCAGACACAGCTTACTGACAAACAGCAACAGCAGCAACCACCCCAGGATCTCGCTGTGCTCCTGCTTCACAGAGAAGGTAAGCCAGGGAGGGAGAGAACAGCGTGGCATGGGGGCCCACTTCCACTAGCAAGGTGAGTTTAGTCCAGTGAGGGGCCCTCAGGTGCAGTGTGTGGCAGGCCGTAGGGGGGCCAAGAGTCACCCTCGGCAGGAGCAACTGGCTCCGAACTAAACACCTGTCTGAGAAATAGGGTTCTCTCTGGTAGGACACTGTAGCGTTAGGATGCTGCTCAGAGAGTAATGCCTCCATTTCCTTGAAGGATCCAGTGATTAGACCGAGGCTGACTACGTGCCCAGGTTTACAAATAACTCCATGAAGTCATCCTTTCAGGTGCAGAAAAGGAAAGCTTGATTGTACGTCATGGACTTAAAATAGGAGTGGGGACAGAGGGCCAGCTGGGGCTCACGGGTGCCAAGTGGGCAGTTTCTCAGCTGGTATTTCCTGATATTTCCTGCTTTGGACAGCAGGTTTCTGCCTTTGTTTTTGAGTTGGGAAGGGGTGAAAATGTGTGTTTAAAAGCTCGCTTGCTTTTCTTCCTCCTTCATGTGCCCTTTTCATCCATAATCCACATTCACCTTTAGTGGTTGTTCAGGCATTGTCCTGAAATAACTAGGTACAGAAACTAAAACAGGTTAAAACAGGCTACTTTGCTTCTTTCTCCTTAGCTCTATGCAATGGGTACATGAAGATTTTCTTGAATATCTTTGCCCAGAGTGAAACAAAGGGGCCACCAGTTGAATAAATCCCGCCATCCCATGATGTAGTGAGGCCCCTATGTGTGGGTGGGTGCTCTATGGAAAAACCTCCTTTGCAAAGGAGGGTGGGCTAGAGCCTAAGATCCTAACAATTCTAAGAGTCTGGGATTTGTTTCCTTTTTATAGTCTGGCTATATTTAGGTCAATGAATTGTATTGAAGATGGACTCATCAGTGATTTCTTTCATTCATGAAATGAATTCTTTCATTCAGAAGTTATTGAAAGGACTTCTGCTCCAGATAGAATAGCATAAAATCGTTCTTCTCTTCTCTTCTCCCACCTTGGGATAATGATAAACTCTGGAAAAAATTCAGGCCACCATTAAGAGTGAAAAGGCAAGCCGCAGTGGGAGAAGATATTTGCAAATCCGAAAACTGAGAAGAGGCTTGTATCCAGAATAATTAAAAATATCCATACATCCAAATGAGTCAAACATTTGGACAAGCATGTCACCAAAGAAGTTACACAGTTTGCCAAGAAATATGAGCAGCAGAGTGAAACATGAAATCCCAAAGATACACGTCTATATATCCACCAAAGTGGCTGAGAATAAACAAACTAAACAATACAAAGTGCTGGAGAGGATGTAAGGCAAATACCCCTGCCATCCACTGGCTAGGAGGGTGTAAACTGGCATTTGCCATCACTTTGGAAAATTGTTTGACAGCACTGAGTGCTCAGTTCAGTTCAGTTCAGTCGCTCAGTCGTGTCCGACTCTTCGCGACCCCATGAATCGCAGCACGCCAGGCCTCCCTGTCCATCACCAATTCCCAGAGTTCACTCAGACTCACGTCCATTGAGTCCGTGATGCCATCCAGCCATCTCATCCTAGGTCGTCCCCTTCTCCTCCTGCCCCTAATCCCTCCCAGCATCAGGTCTTTTCCAATGAGTCAACTCTTCACATAAGGTGGCCAAAGTACTGGAGCTTCAGTTTTAGCATCATTCCTTCCAAAGAAATCCCAGGGTTGATCTCCTTCAGAATGGACTGGTTGGATCTCCTTGCAGTCCAAGGGACTCTCAAGAGTCTTCTCCAACACCACAGTTCAAAAGCATCAGTTCTTCGGCTCTCAGCCTTCTTCATAGTCCAACTCTCACATCCATACATGACCACAGGAAAAACCATAGCCTTGACTAGACGGACCTTAGTCGGCAAAGTAATGTCTCTGCTTTTGAATATACTATCTAGGTTGGTCATAACTTTTCTTCCAAGGAGTAAGCGTCTTTTAATTTCATGGCTGCAGTCACCATCTGCAGTGATTTTGGAGCCCCCAAAAATAAAGTCTGACACTGTTTCTACTGTTTCCCCATCTATTTCCCATGAAGTGATGGGGCCAGATGCCATGATCTTCGTTTTCTGAATGTTGAGCTTTAAGCCAACTGTTTCACTCTCCTCTTTCACTTTCATCAAGAGGCTGTTTAGTTCCTCTTCACATTCTGCCATAAGGGTGGTGTCATCTGCATATCTGAGGTGATTGATATTTCTCCCGGCAATCTTGATTCCAGCTTGTGTTTCTTCCAGTCCAGCGTTTCTCATGATGTACTCTGCATAGAAGTTAAATAAGCAGGGTGACAATATACAGCCCTGAATACCCACATATAAATGGATATGAATATGACTCATGGCACTATGACTACGTCAAATTACTACCAAATTATAACCATCCTTCTGATTTAACAGTGCTTTTTTTCCAATGTCAATTTTATTTTTTAAATTTTTTACTTTACAATATTGTACTGGCTTTGCCATATATCAACATGAATCTGCCACAGGTATACACGTGTTCCTCATCCTGAACCCCCCTCCCTCCTCCCTCCCCGTACCATCCCTCTGGGTCGTCTCAGTGCACCAGCCTCAAGCATCCAGTATAATAAATTTATATTTAAAAGAAAATTTTATTGGAGAGTAATTGCTTTACAATGCTGTGTTCATTTCTGCTGTTCAGCAAAGTGAGTCCGCTGTACACTCACGTGTCCCCTCGCTGTGGACTTCCTTCCCGTTCGGGTCGCCAGCAGGCATTAAGCTGAGCCTCAGGCCACGCGATCTGTTCCCATCAGGCGTCCATTTCACGCGCGGCATCGGCAGTGTGTACATGGTGGTCCCTGTCTCCCAGTCCCACCCACCCCCATCCCCTTGGCATGCATACACCTGTTCTCTGTGCCTGTGTCTATTTCTGCTCTGCAAGTAAGATCCTCTACCATTTTTCTAGACTCCACTCATATACACTATAGCAAAGCCTCTTACTATCACCCACAACTCAGTCCTCTCACTGCAACCTGTAATGTCAAGACTCCAGGACACCAGGAGGCAGTTCACCATGAGAGGAGGCTGGGGAAGCTGTTTGAACAGAAGGCCAGGTGATCCGACGATTAGCGGTAAAGATGAGGGAAACTGCTTCTGCCGTGGTTTGCCCAAAAGCTGTGGGCAAGTGCGCAAAACTGGGAGGAGAAACAGAGGCTCGTTTATCAGGTACCCGGGTAAACAGCCTGTTGACTCCACTCAGTCTGAAAACGCACCCTTCCTCCTGCAAATTCCAGCTCAGGAAATAAAACCCAGAGACTGGACTGAGGGCCAACAAGAGGCAAACTTGATTTAAGCTTCGACTTTCCATATAGCACAGCTTGAAAATAGCAAGCTCTCTGACTTCTTGAGGGGACAATAAAGGGCATGAGGCATTTCTCTGAAGGCTTTAGAAAAGGGTTCCCGAGCACAGGGTATGGTTTGTTTTTCAAGAAATTGTGAAGAGAACACCCTTCTCACCCACACTGCTATTTTTCTACAACTTAGTCCACTTGCTAGAAATGCCAACTAAGCAAAAGCGTTGGAAGGACTGATGCTGAAGCTGAAGCTCTAATCCTTTGGCCATCTGATGCAAAGAACTGACTCATTGGAAAAGACCCTGATGCTGGGAAAGATTGAAGGCGGGAGGAGAAGGGGGCAGAGGATGGTTAGAGAGCTTCACGGACTCGATGGACATGAATCTGAGCAACTCTGAGAGATAGTGGGAGACAGAGCAGGCTGACGGCCTGCAGGCCATGGAGTCGCAACGAGCTGGATGTGAATTAGCAACTGAACAACAACAAAGCAATAGGTACAGGACAGGGCTGTGAGCTCATTCGAAAGCCGGCTGAGTCTGCAGCATGTATCAGCTACTGCACGCAGCACTGGATGCCAGGCATGTGTAACTTAGGAAGGAACTCAAACATTCTTCTCCCCAGAGAAGTCAAGTCAGGGAGGCGAAGAGCACCTATCGGTCTACACAGAGACTGAAAGAGAAGCGTGCAGAGTCCAGTACGGGTGATCCCGCAAGGGGTATGTTTCAGTAAGGCCCCCATGCGCCAACCTTCAAGCTGCAAACTTTCAGAGATGCACACGCACGTTCGCACGTGCAATCACATAACCGAGTTCACCCGTCTGGCGCGTATTGCCACACGCGTGTGTCCTCTGTAAGAGGCTGTGCTTTTGTGTACTTCACAGTAGCGTATAGAGTGCAGTAGTCCAGGATCTTTAGTTCAAGCCCAGGGTGTCCAGAATTAAGCATAAAGGCAGTGGCAATGTAGCTGGTGCGGCTGAGAAATGGCTAGTGGTTCAGTACTACTGTACTTTTCAAAGGACTGCAGTGTAAGATTTTAAATGTTTTATTTTTGTGTGTTTGTTATGTATTATTTGTGTGAAAAGCATTACAAACTATTACAATACAGTACTACATAGCCGATCGTGTTCGTTGGGTATCTAGGCTAACTGTGTTGGACTGAGGAACGCCGTGGATTTAAGAATGCACTCTCAGCACAGAACTTGCTCACACAGAGGGGAGCCACTGCAGTAGGAAGACAGCCAGCCAGGAAAGAATCGGGGTGACGGGGAGAGCACCGTGGGCGGGGCAGGCCCGGGCAGGCTTGGACAGATGCAGGGCACTCTGCGGGTGGGAGTCCAGGCGCTGACTGGGGGCTTCCGGACCCTGCATTGTCCAGCCGCAGTCATAGAAAGCTGGGCCCAGACTTCCGGGTTCCAGGCACCTTCAGAGAGCCTGTCCAGGACACAAAATTCCTGTGCACTCAGAAATCTCAGGGTGAGCAAACCTGAGCACACTCCCGCTAATGGGGAAGGTGGAGAGAGGCAAAAACTTATCAAATTTTTTGATCTCAAAACCTCAAAATATGCCCTCTTTGACTCAATAATTATATTTGGAAGAACTTATGCTAAGGGAAAAAGACCATGCCTAAAGATTCAGCAATGTCTATTTTTGTATACATAATGAAAAATTTGAAGCAAATAAAAAACCCAGAACAGGAAATCAGTTAAGAAAATTACGTTACATTGAAATGATGTATTAATACTATTTAGCTATCAAAACGGAAACAGATAAATAAGCATTGATGTGAAAAGATGTTCATGACCTATTACATTAAGCATTCTACATAATTTTCTGTATGATATGATTCTAATTTTTTTTTAAAGTAACTCTAACACACACACACACACACACACACACACACACACACTATTCTGTGTCCTTGTGTGTATGTGCTTATAACTGTGCGCTCACTCAGTCGTGTCCGACTCTTTGAGACCCCAAGGACTGTAGCCCGCCAGGCTCCTCTGTCCATGGGCTTCTCCAGGCAAGGGTACTAGAGTCGGTTGTCATTCCTCCTCCAGGGGCTCTTCCCAACCCTGAATGAAACCCACATCTTCTGTATCGCTTGCATTAGCAGGCAGATTTTTTACCACTGAGACACCTAGGAAGCCTGAGTTATAACTGTAGATATGATAAAATACCAACATAGCTATTTCTGGATTGTGAGATGAGGGGCATTTTATTTTATTTTTAATTATCTTTTTACTTAAATGTATTGTTTATATTATTTTATGTCTATATTTTCTTACTGTTTCACTATCTACATTTTATAATTTTTATGCCTGCAGTGCTTTGAATATTAGAAAAAAATTATTTTTTATTGATGAGCCCACAATATGGTCCGTGGGGGCCTCTGCACGTGCGGTGATTCAACTCCAGGCAAAGTGCAGCAGCAACAAGGAAACACACTTTATTTCACGGTCAGTCGCCTTGACCATTTTATCCAAGGCACCACCCTGAAGATGGGCTGGGAAATAAAGTTCACAGCCACTCGAACTCCGCAGACAGCAATGGCTTCAAGTAATTGCTTGTGAGACAAAGACAGCAGGGGCCTGTCGGGCGGGAAGATGGGGGTCAGGCTGGAGTCTGCCGGACTTGAGAGCCTGAAGCGTGTCACTTACTCCAAGTGAGCAGACAGGGAGAGGGAGACAGGGAGCCCCCC
>SJXQ01007245.1:173696-245862 GCA_006408695.1 Aepyceros melampus
AGAGGGCGCCCCCCCCCCCCCGCCCCAGGGAACCAGCTGGAATCTTGGTGGATGAAACGCCCTGTTGCTACAAAGCATAAACATTTTTAGACGAAGGACAGAAAGCGCATTGAAACCTCCTTACCGGGTGGATGGGGGGTGGAATGAATAAAGCAGAGTTTATTAACTGATGGAGAAAATTATTAGAGGGTGAATAAAAACGACCTGGGAAAACAGAAGTGAGGGGATTTGAAGGAAGAAAGATCGTTCAGCCAGAGGACATGCAGAAGGAGCTGGGAGGGTGAGCTGTCACTGATGGAGCAGGGGCGACGGGCTGTGACCCAGAGTGAAAACCCTCCACACGGCAGTGGGCAGGGCAAGAAACCAAGAACCCGGGACTCCCCGTGGTGGCTCCACAGCAAAGATTCCGTGTGTCCACTGCAGGGGGCGTGGGCTGGATCCCTCATCAGGGAACTAAGATCCCGCGTGCCACAGGGCCAAAATAAAGAGGAAATCAGACTTAGAGCGGCCCGGGAGTGGCACATGAAGGGGTGGAAGCCTTTATGAGAAAGAATCACCGGTGGGCTGGAAAAGGCAAGAAGCAGACCGTGCGGAGAGACTGAATGGCTCCTCCCAGTGGCTTTTACACAGCTGCCTGCTAGGACATGGGGAGCGTAAGCTGAGTGGAGACGCAAACCCCACGGAGCCCAGCCATTCGTCAGCGCGTCCGAGGGCTGGTGTTGTCGTTCAGTCCCTCAGGCGTGTCCGACTCTTTGCGACCCCAGGGACTGCAGCATGCCAGGCCTCCCCATCCATCACGAGCTCCCGGAGTCTGCTCAAACCCATGTCCATTGAGTCAGTGATGCCATCCAGCCATCTCATCCTTTGTCGCCCCCTTCTCCTCCTGCCCTCAATCTTTCCCAGCATCAAGGTCTTTTCCAATGAGTCAACTCTTTGCATCAGGTGGCCAAAGTATTGGAATTTCAGCTTCAGCATCAGTCCCTCCAATGAACACCCAGGACTGATTTCCTTTAGGAGGGACGGTTGGATCTCCTTGAAGTCCAAGGGACTCTCAAGAGTCTTCTCCAACACCACACTTCAAAAGCATCAGTTCTTCGGTGCTCAGTCTTCTTTATGGTTCACTCTCACACCCATACATAACCACTGGAAAGACCCTAGCGTTGACTATCCAAGGGCTGAGGTCTTGCTTTTCCTTTATGCATATTCCCATCCATCTCCAAGGCTGTTGCAGTAGAGATTCTCTGGAGATAGACAGTGTCTGCAAAAGTCCCATCAGAGACACCGACCCCAATCTGCCAAGGGCTTACTGCTGCAGACACAGGGTTCTGCAAATTCTTCCTCCTCACTCTTCTGACATTTTGGCTCAGATCTTGTTGGTGAGCAGAATAATACCATGCCCCAGTACCATCCTTCCAACGTTCCTCTCTCCTTCACTTGGGAGACACTTTATTTTCTGTACTTTTCTGATGCATGGCTCATGAAAAATACTCTGTTGCCCTTAACAACCAGGCTCTTTTTTTTTTTTTTTACTATTTTTTTTTAATGTGGACCATTTTTTTTAAGTCTTTATAGCATTTGATACAACATGGCTTCTAGTTTTTTCCTATGTTTTCATTTGCTTTTTTTTTTTTTGTTTTGGCTATGAGGCATGTGGAGTCTTAGTTTCCTGACCAGGGATTGAACTTACAACCCTGAGACTGGGAAGTGCAGTCTTAGCCATTAGACCACCAGGGAAGCCCCTACAACCAGGCTCTTTTATAACTTTGAACCTGTGAAGGGACACTCCCTTTTTAAATGACCAAGTTCCCCATACTACCTCACAGACTAAACTCCAGTGGCGTTTCCTCCCTGGAGACTTCTGGGCCAGCCTCTCCCTACTCTGGATAGCGTTTTCACTTTCATGCACCGGAGAAGGAAATGGCAACCCACTCCAGTTTTCTTGCCTGGAGAATCCCAGGGACGGGGGAGCCTGGTGGGCTGCCGTCTATGGGGTCACGCAGAGTCGGACACGACTGAAGCGACTCAGCAGCAGCAGCAGCAGCGGGGTGAGCTCTCTCCATGACTGATCGGACAGCTCCTTGAACTGTCAGCCAAGCACTTAGACTGTGCTTAATAGATGCTGATAAATGAGGAAGCAAACATCCAAATAGTTTCCTCTCAAGACGCAGTCTCCCTCCTTTGGGGCTTATTTTGGGGAGAAGACTCCAGGGAAAGAATGACAGACATATTCTTGTACTGGTGGTCTCTTATGCTTCCAGCTTCCTTGCTACCAACTCATCCACAGAGTATGTACGAAGCGCTTGCTGGGGGCAAGGCCTCCCTTTGGCACCATGGATCCCAGTGGCCTGCCCTTTAGAGTCTGTAATAGAATTCTCCACTGACGGCTCACAGAGCTCACGCAGGGTTTCAGCATCAGCCCGCATTTAACTCCTACAGCTCAAGCCTCCTTGGCTGCCCTTCAGGCCTTGCCAGCCTCCGGCGCCTTTTGGTCTCCTGGTTGCTAGTAGGTAAGCCCTGCTCTGTGACCCCTGTTACTCTGGCTGTTGTTGCTGTTCGGTGGCTAAGATACGTCTGACGTCTGCAACCCTGTGAAATGTAGCTCTCCAGGCTCCTCTGTCCACGGGATTTCTCAGGCAGGAATACTGGAGTGGGTTGCCGTTTCCTTCTCCACCAGTACTTCCATGCTCCTTCATAAATGGATCTTTTATACGAGATACTTCCCGCCAAGCCAAGCAGCATTATAATTCCCTTTTCCAGATGAGAAAACTAAACATGTAAACATTACAAAACTCACTCTGGTTGATGAAGACCTGAGATGGAATCAGAACTACAATCTCTCTCTTCCCGCTTAGATCACTTAAGCTTTTCTTTTGTGACTTCCTTTAAACATTAAAGAAAGAAAGTGAAGTCACTCAGTCATGTCTGACTCTTTGTGATCCTATGGACTGTAGCCTACCAGGCTCCTCTGTCCATGGGTTCTCCAGGCAAGAATACTGGAGTGGGTTGTCATTTCCTTCTCCAGGGGATCTTCCCTGACTCAGGGATAGAACCCCTGTCTCCTGCTTTCAGGGAGATTCTTTACCACGGAGCCTCTGATGTCCCATAAGATAGAATAGTAGGTAGTAAAATAAAGCCCAAGCTAGTGGCCCAGGTAGTAACAGCTCTGTGTTCTCAAGCTGAAGAAATCACTTTGGCCGAGGGATGGGGCTGATCCCTTTATAAACTAGTTTATGAACTCTGCACTTAGAGCTACACGGTCAGGGGAAGGAGGGATGGCAAACTGCTTCAGAAGGAAACAGATCAAAGCTGAGTTCCCGGAGAAGGTATGAGACTTGTTGCGACTTCACAAAAAGAAGTGCCTCAGGAGGAGTTGATAGTCCAAGATATTGAGATGCTCTCTTTGGTAAAACCGACACACAGCTGCAGATCAGGCTGAAATCCTTGGGTCAGCCGCCATCCAGCAAATACCTGAGAGGACACTGGAGTCAGTGTGGCGTCCCCTCCTATGTGACTGCCGCTCAGCCAGCGAACGAGCTCGTTTCACTCTGCTGCTTCATACTGGTGGGAGGCTCATGCGATTTGAGCCACTGGCTATTAAAGCAAGATTTGGGGAACTGCCTGCTTAGCCACATGCATAAACAAGGGCCCTGTGATTACTTCTATCTCATTAGTTTGGGTTCTCCAAGATGTAGATGTCAAATGGGATAAGATGAGCAAAAGATTTATTGGGGAAAATGCCAGTGAGGGAAAAAGGGAAGGGAACATGTAGAGGCTGGGAGAGCCATTGGACCACAATGCAGGTCTAATCTGCCCAGGAAGAGAGGGCAGGAAATTGCATGGGTGAAGACTCTGCCTGCCACACAGCCTAAGGAAGGTCCCCTCAGGCCATCAGGGGCCCTAAGCCAATGGTGCCCATCAGAGGAGCCCCACATCTTGCAGAAATGGAGCTACATCTGTGGACCACCTTGCAGACTCAGCCTCTGACCTAGTATCCGCTCAGGTGCAGGCACTTAGTAAATGTTAGCTAAATGACTAAAGGAATGCTGAGACAGTTAAATCTGATGCACGTGAAATTAAACAAAAATTAGTGTACATTACAGCCCCTAGTCTAGAGCCCAGCCTATTCGAGATGCTCAACCCATATTAGTTTCTTTCCCCCCTTATCCTTGGTATTTGAAAGGAGCCAAATCAATTTGCCCTTCTCCTTGTGGGCTGTCGCAGTTCCACAAGCTTGTCATGCTAAACACCAAAATGCCACCTGCTGAAGTTTCATAAACCCCAGGGAAAAGAATAGAGTCAAAAGCTGTTTCCTTGATAAATTACCCTGGGTGTTTCTTTCAAAAGCTGTTTGCCGATGACATAAGCATGCGTGAGGACTGACTCGCGCTCGGCGCTGCCATTCTCAGATGCAATGGCTTACTTCCCAGGGAAAATTGAAGACAGAAAAACGTGCCTTCCTTTTCTGCAATTCCTCATGAAGAACAGATATTCTCCTTTTTTGGCATTGTTTTTTATTTTCAACCAGAAAGATTCTGAGCACAATGATCAAAAACTTGTAACTCACATGGTCTGGTCTTGGAGGAGCAGGGCTGAAAGAATGAGTGCAGGCTCTAAGAGATATTTCACAATGGCCCCCATTCTCTGTGTGAGTTTCCAGAGCCCTGGCAGATCACAGCTAACTTCCCCAAACCCGCCTTTCCTTCTCCTTTCCATTTCCTTCTCCAATTGCAGCTGCTCCCACGTCTGTACAGATAAGACCGGAGGTACCTAAGTTTCACTTGTTCTAGAAGTTAAAGGGAGGACCTGAAAAATTAGTGGCTTATCTTCCCACTTCCCTGGTAGGTCAGCTGGTAAAGAATCCACATGCAATGCAAGAGACTCCCAATTCAATTCCTGGGTTGGGAAGTTCCCCTGGAGAAGGGAACGGCTACCCACTCCAGTATTCTTGGGCTTTCCTGTTGGCTCAGATAATAAAGAATCCACCTCCAGTGCAGGAGACCTGGGTTCGATCCCTAGGTTTGGAAGATCGGCTACCCACTCCAGTATTCTGGCCTGGAGAATTCCATGGACTATATAGAACATGGGGCCGAAAGAGTCGGACACGACTGAGAACTTTCACTTTCAACTTTCTATCTTCCCACTTACCAGCTGGGAGACCTTGGGATAGCTATGTAACTAACCCAGCTATGTATCTCCCATTTTCTCATCTGCAAAATGGGCATACTGGTAATGAACAGATAGGCTAATGAGGTATATGTGTGAAGTGCTAATAAATTGCACTCACTAACTAGGGGCTTATTATTGTGTCTAAAATTGTGTTAATGGTGCGATTTGAAGCAATCTCCTGTTATCTAATAACAAAAGTGAAAGTGAAGGTTACTCAGCTGTGTGCTGACTCTCTGCGACCCCATTCTCCAGGCCAGAATACTGGAGTGGGTAGCTGTTCCTTTCTCCAGGGGATCCTCCCAGCCCAGGGATCGAACCCAGGTCTCCCGCCTTGAAGGCGGATTCTTTACCAGCCAAGCCACAAGGGAAGCCCAAGAATACTGGAGTGGGTAGCCCATCCCTTCTCCAGCGGATCTTCCTGACCCAGGAATTGAACCAGGGTCTCCTGCATTGCAGGCGGATTCTTTACAAATCAAGCTTTAAAGGAAGTCCAATAGTTTTCACCAATTGAGAGATTACTACCGGCAGACCTCAGAGATATTGTGCGTTCAGTTCCAGAAAACTGCAAAAAAGGGAATATCAAAACAAAGTGAGTCTCATGTGGGGACTTCCCTGGCGGTCCAGTGGCTAAGATCCCACTCTCCCAATGCAGGGGCCCAGGGGTCCATCCCTGGTCAGGGAACTAGACCCTTATGCTGCAATTGAGTGCTCCTGCTGCAGGTGAATGACTCCACACGCCACGACTGAAGGACCCACGTGCCACGACTAAACAACCCACGTGCCATGACGAAGATGGGAGATCCTAAGGCCACAGCTAAGGCCTGGGCACTCAAATAAATACATAAATAAACTTTTTTTAAAAAGTGAGTCCCATGAACTTTTTGTTTCCCAATGCATATACAAATTATGTTTACACTATACTATAGTCTATGATGTGTGTAATAACTTACACACTGTCAAAAAGATTGCATACCTTCATTTAAAAGTACTTTATTGCCAAAGATTGCTAACCACCATCTGATGGTGGAGGATTTGAAATACTGCAAAGGATTTGCAAACCATTGCAAACCAAACCATGACACAGACACGAACTGAGCAGCTACTATGGGAAAACGGCGCTGAAAGACGTGGTCAACATGGGCTCTGCCACAGATCCTCAGCTGATGAAAACTGCACTGTCCAGGAAAGGCAAACAGAGTCTGGCGCTATGTTGTAAGCACTATTCTAGGAGTTTTTCCATGGTTTTATGTCATCCTTGCAACATACAAGAGGGAGTCTTATAAGCCCCACTTCACAGAGGAGGAAGCTTGGCTGAGTTTACCCATAGGTGACTGCTGGCGTTTGAGCAAGAACTGCACTCGAACACCGGTCTGGACTGCTCACCTCGGAAACACCGCTGTGGGTTACAGTCCAGAAAGACTCATAGAGACGTGGACTACCAACAGGACAGAGAAAAAATGTCCTGACAGCAATAACATGTCTTCTTTTTAATTTTTTTATAGTCATTGGCTCTGATTTTCAGAAAGGTGAGCTCCACTCTTTGGGCACACACTTCCAAAAGTGATGTTGTGTATTAAAATGTAATACAACCGTGAAATATCCAAACTCTAAAATAAAAATAGCATGGATAAAAAGATGGAAACAACTCCAAAATGTTAACAACGGTCATCTTCTAAAAGATGACTAATTTCTATCTTTCCATATTTCCCAAGTTGTCTATATATTCCTATGCAGCACTTTTATGAAGAAAAATATTATTTCATAAAATGAATATCATGCATTTTGTCAGTTGATTTCACAAAAACCAGCATTTCCCTCATTAACTGAACTATACTGTTGTTGTTCAGTCAGTAAGTCGTGTCTGACTCTTTGCGACCCCATGGACCGCAGCACGCCAGGCCTCCCCGTCCATCACCAACTCTCGGGGTTCACTCAAACTCATGTCCTTTGAGTCAGTGATGCCATCCAACCATCTCATCCCCTGTCGTCCCTTCTCTTCAATCTTTCCCAGCATCAGGGTCTTTTCCAATGAGTCAGTTCTTCACATCAGGTGACCAAAGTATTGGGGTTTCAGCTTCAGGATCAGTCCTTCCAATGAATACTCAGGACTGGTTTCCTTTAGGATGGACCGGTTGGATCTCCTTGCAGTTCAAGGGACCCTCAAGAGTCTTCTCTAGCACCATAGTTTGAAAGCATCAATTCTTCAGCACCCAGCCTTCTTTATGGTTCAAATCTCACATCCATACATAACTACTGAAAAAATATAGCTTTGACTATACAGACTTTTGTCAGCAAAGTATTGTCTATGCTTTTTAATATGCTGTCTAGGTTGGTCATAGCTTTCCTTCCAAGGTGCAAGCGTCTTTTAATTTTGTGGCTGTAGTCATTGAGCTGTATAGAGGAGGCCAATTGCGCTTGTTTAAATACTTCAAAGTTCCCTTAAACGCATCTAAAATTAACATTTTCTTCTATTTAAATTCAACAGCCTATTCTCTTCCACTATTTGCATGTGCTGGTTTAACCCTGACATTTAGAAACTGCTTGAAACCACTTTTGGAGTGGAATCCTGCCAGAAAAATAAAAGTTTATTTTCTCTCTGGTTTGATGCCACTGGACTACTTTGCCCTCTTTTGTCCAGGTGTTGGACAAAATTCTTGCATGTCTTTGCCAGCCATTATGGTTGTGCTAAATACTATACAAACATCACACTGATAATAGAGATGAGGAAACTATAATAAATGCCATTCAGCATCAGACCTAAGAGCCAGCAACACCCCACATTCAGAAAGCTTTGAACAGTCATTTTCTTAAATGTGCCGAGAGTGGGACTAGGCACGTTCTCAGAATGTTAGTATTCTGAGAAGCCTGTGGTACTCGTCAGGATACTCCAGAAAAACAGGACCAAGAAGATATATGGATAGTTGAGAGAGAAAGTAAGAGAAGGGGGGACTGAATTTAAGAAATTGGCTCAGACAAGTGTGGAGGTACAAGTCCAAAATCTGCAGAGTAGCCAGCAGGCTGGAAATGCAGGGAAGAGTTATTGTCCAGTTCAGAAGCCTTTTGCTGGCAGAATTTCTTCTTGCTCAGGAGAGATCTGCCTTTATCCTATTTGTTTCTCCAGCTGACTTGATGAGCCTCCCCACCCCCACCCCTGCCATCATGGATGGTGATCTCTTTTACTCAAAGTCAACCAACTAATGTTAGTCTCAGGAACTCCAAGATGTTTGACTAACTGCCTGGGCACTGTGGCCCGGTAAACTCAAAATCAACTATCACACCTATGATGGCAGCTGATGTTCAGAAATGAGTGTCAAAGCATCTCTAATTCCCCTTCCTTACAAAACTCTTCTATCGTTGCCATTTATTAATTTTCAAAACTCCTGTGTCATCTGTTTATATTTCTAAGAATGAAAATTCTTGAAAATAAAATTTAAACATATGAAAAGAAAGTTGTCAACAATGGAGCATAGAGCAATCTCATTAATTAGATTGATTCTGCATAAGATCACCAGCGAAAATAATCCTGAATATTGGATATTCAAAGATATGCAGGTTTATTAAGTATGACTATATATTTTAGCCTAAACAAGATTGCTACAAATTAGCAAGTCAATTTTCTTTCAGGATCTGCTTTAATAATCAGATTTAAATGATCAGTAAATAACACATCAATTACTGATATGGAAATAGGTATTGAATGGACTTTCAAATAAAGTATTCTCAGCAGAGGTGAACCATGTGCCCTGCAGCTCAGTTTTAGTTATTAATAAATGTAATTTTTCAAGCTTATGTCTAACTTGAAGTAAGTTCTACATCAATGACGTCCAAATTGTTCATGTTTCTCTTAAGCAGAGAACAAGTAGGGTTTGTCTAACAATTTCACTGGGTATCTGAACGTTTTTTAAAGACATAATCCTTTCCCTTAGTGCAAATGCAGAAAAAAGCCAGAAAATGCTGCTTGTCTTCCACTGAGAGGGACGCTCCTGCTGGTGTGGTCAGTGGAGTTGCCATTTATTTGCGCTTGGTTGCTCTCGTCTTCACTGCTGCGAGCTGGCTTTGTCTAGTTGCAGCGCTCGGTCTTCGCACTGCGGTGGCATCTCTTATTGCAGAGCCCAGGCTTTAGGGTGCCTGGGCTCAGTAGCTGAGGTGCTTGGGCTTAGTTGCCCCTCAGTATGTGAGGTCTTAGTTCCCATACCAGGGATTGAACCCGTGTCCGTTGGCAGGCAGATTCTTAACCACCAGGGAAGTCCTGAAATTCTTGGGGGGAGGAATCTCTCAGAAGGACACAGAAGCAAATGTTTCGTGCTGGACCTGAATAAGTGCCTGCTGGATCAGAACCTGAGTCTCCAACAAGGCTGAGGAATCATTTGTAGATTGATTCACATGGAAAATGGTTTCATGATAGGTTCAAGGGAGACAGAGTAAATTAAGGCAGTTTATCAAATCAGGAGTGAAGAGTTATTCTAACAATAAAACTAGATTGACGGAGTCTTCTTCCAAAGAAGTTTTCTTTCTCAACTCCCAAAGCTCTTTCACAAATGTAACTTTGTCCACGTGGAGTCTGAGGTCCTCCCCGCCCATTTTAATAGCAAAGAAGTAGTCAGATGAAAAACTCTTTGAACTCTCTTAGCACACTGGACGTACAGGACGTGTCCAGTCTTATGCCTTGGCATCACGACACTTCATGCTTGTCCTTGACAGCCAATCACTGTCTATTCAAGACTCTATTATTTTAAAGCTTCAAATAAATAACATTGTCAGTAGAGTTGGCCACACACTTCTTGATTCCAGTTTATCCCATTCTTCATCCTTTTTGCCTTCAACTGCACTGACTGATGGTGATCAACCTCACGTCTTCCCCCATAGCATGTTGGCAAGGAGACTGAGATTCCATTTCCTATGAAAAATTGCTGAGTGAGCATGGGTGTGGTTTGAGGCCCTCTGCAATGAGTCTGCCTCTGAACACATTTCAGAGCTGAACAGCTTTGAATATATTTTTTCAACCTCCCCCTCAACACACACCTGTTCAGAAGTAGGGGTTTCCTGGATACCTCCAGAAATTGGACTAGGGGGCCAGGAAAACCTTGGTCCAAACACTTGCTTGGGCACTGAGAGGTTACATGAAGTTGGTAAATCGGAGCCTGTTTTATCCCTTCTAAAATGACAATCCCTCATGTCTTGCAGACTTAACTACAGCTAATATAAACATAAACAGTGGAGCGCAGTGCCTGGCAGGAAATGGGTATTCCATAAACATCGAATCCTCAGTCATCAAAAAGGAAAACTTTGGCTACAGAATTCAAGTAGTTTGAGGGAATGACTGTGGGAAGAGATACACCAAAAAGAAAATAAGTAATTTCTTCTTAATACTGATGCAAGCATTTTTATAAGAAGTTTGACAAATTCACTTTTGGTTTTAATAAAGAGAAGACACACATTAAACTGGCTCCTGGGGTTCAGCTCAGCTCAGCTCTGTCCCTGAAGACCATCTGATTCAGAAAGACCCAGCACCTCAGGGGTCTTTCTGTACAATGGGCAGAGAGGAAGATGCCTGTGTCCTCAGATGGCTAAGCAGCCGCAGTCTCGGAGAAGCCTTTGCTGACACTGGCACCAATGCCATGCTCAGCCCACTTTTCTTCATGGCATCACCTTCCTCTGACCCAGCGGGTGACTGCTCAAGTCACCTGGGCAGCCTAATTCCATGGAACATTTAAAAGTGTCTGCCATAAGGGCTCAGAACATCAAAGGCAATCCTAACTTGGGCCTTCCTCACTAATGGTCAGGACGTGTCTGCCCACCTACTCTCAACAGCAGAGCTAAAAGAATCATCCATCAAAGGCAACTCCCAAGAGGGAAGAGCCCTGCACGCTCCCAATGCTGGACAATCGATTGCAGGAGTAGAGGATGAAATGGGCTTTCCTGGTGGCTCAGCGGTAAGGAGCCCGCCTGCCGGTGCAGGAGACGCGGGAGACGCGGGTTTGTTCCCTGAGTCAGGAAGATCCCCTGGAGGATGCCCACTCCAGAATTCTTTCCCTGGAAAATCCCATGGACGGAGGAGCCTGGCGGGTGACAGTCCTGGGGTCACAAAAGAATTGGACGTGACTGAGCAACTAAAGAACGAGATTCTGAAACTCGTTGCCTTCACAGAATGAGATGGCCAAACACCATGAGGCCCCCTCACAAACGCACGGGGGCCCAACCAAGGCACACGCAAGTTGACATTTCTCTGACATTTATTGGCTTCCCAGAGGCTCATGGGATATGAAAGACAGGCCCCTTGAATTTTAACAGTATCCTACTGACATCATTTGGGTTATTGTTGAAAAATGGCTTATCTACGGACTCTCCCCCCAGTACAAGCGAAATAAATGAGTATTGAGGGACGACACACAGATATTGGCAGCTGCTTAAAGGCCAGCGGGGACAGATGCCCATTTCTCCCCGAGAGACAGAAAGGCAGCCCTGTAGACAGTGATCCCTCCTCCAGGAGTCTGACTCCACCCTGTAAGGAGCCCACTGCACTCAAGGTGTAATGGCATCCACTTCATTTGGGGTGAGTTTAACAAACTGCATTAGCCAGTACATGAAGGCCCTCCCTTCCTAGAGGTGACAACTGCGCTAAGAATAACTAACATTACTTCAGAGCCCAGGGTCAAGGTTCTCCACTGGAACCCCCTGCACCAATAGCTAACCTAACATCCCCCCAGGAGAAGCCCCGGGCCGAGCCACTAACATGCTCCAGCCCATCCTGGAAGCCACAGCTCATCTTCAAACGGCTGAGCTTTCTACTGCAGCTCCTAAGAAATGCTATCTGTAATTGTAACCAGATAGTCCCCCGCAAGTACACCATAGAATCTGGTAATAAAGGTAATGTTCTTCGATAAAACAACAGTTTCATAAAATGATCAGAGCCTGGCCCCGTGTCCGAAACACTTACCTACCCCTTTAAAGTGCTGAATTAGATTAAAGTGCCAGGGGAATGTAACTGATGTAATGTTTCAAAATCATAAATGCAGAGGGAGGGATTTTTAAAGCTGGATAATGGAGAGGATGGAATAGTGCAATAAAAGCTGGCTCAAACGCTGAGCCTGTGATACTGATTTATTGTTTTAATATAATGCTGTAAAGGCCATGCTTGAATATACAGCAGTATTTTATTTATCCGATAGCCATGATCCTAACAATGGGTGTTCAACAATGGCTTTGTACCAGGAATGGAGGCACATACAAGCTGGTTTCAGGCTGCTCCCTGAGAAAGGTAACAGTGGCAGAGAGGGGTCCTTGAGAGCCCCTTTGGAAAACATAATTCCTTGTGTCTCCAGCATGAGGGCTCTGTGACTTTAGAGCTGCCCCAGCCCCACAAAGCTCAGCAAACTGGACACAAGATGAAGACCGGGTGAACAGCCCTGGCCCTGTACTTACAGTTCTGGGTCCTCCCGAAGCTGCCAGTGGGGAGCACACACAGCAGGGGAAGAGGGCCCAGGACGGGGGAGAAGGCGGCACCCCTTCTTCCCCATCTCCCTAAAGACCCAGCTCTGCCCTCGTGGAGCGTGCAAGAGAAATGCCACCCACGGCGACAAAGTCCCACTTCATTCCAGGGAACCTTGCAGGCTGTCCTCAGCTGAGAGGTGGTGGGTCAGGCTTGGTACATCGGCTGACATCCTTCCTAAACAATCCAAAACCCACCACCCATGAGCCATTTCCAGCAGTTTTCTGTCCAACTGGTGGGCTCTTTGCTTCCTCATCAGCATGGCACAGTGTGGTTACTGAAGCTCAAGCTTCAAACCCATGAGCCTCCCAGCCAGTTCTGTGACCTCATGCTGTTTAGCAGAAACTCTCTAAGCCTTAACTTCATCTTTCAGTGCAGTTAAGAAGATCACCCACCTCAGAGAAGGTTAAATGAAATACCATTTAGAACCAGTATTGTTGGAACAAGAGTAGCTCAAGGGTTATAATCCAAACTCAACATTTCTCTTTAGAATGGATTTGGTCAGGGAGGCTTTTTCTTTGTAGCTGGTGGAAGTCTGTCTGAACCCTGGCCCACAACCAGTGAAACTCAGATGATTAAAAAAAAAAAAATCCTCTCGTCACTTTCAAACACAGTCGTAATTCAGACGGGAAGTCTAGCTCAAGGCAATCGTCACACGTAACTTGTCTTCAAATCTTCTCATCCTCCCAAGGGTCTATTCTGCAGGGAACTCAGAGCTCTAGGGGGGCCTCTTGGACTGTCTCCTTCCAAATGATTTTGGCCCAGTATTCCCACCATCTGCGCCTCTGGCCAAACTTTCACATGCCTTTGACCTGCTTCCTTATTTCTTCCTCCATCCCCTCTCCCTGCCCTTCGTCTACCTCCTCTCATATGCTGCTAAGTTGTTTCAGTCGTGTCCGACTCTGTGCAACCCCAGAGACAGCAGCCCACCAGGCTTCCTCGTCCCTGGGATTCTCCAGGCAAGAACACTGGAGTGGGTTGCCATTTCCTTCTCCAGTGCATGAAAGTGAAAAGTGAAAGTGAAGTCACTCGGTCGTGTCTGACTCTTAGCGATCCCATGGACTTCAGCCTACCAGGCTCCTCTGTCCATGGGATTTTCCAGGCAAGAGTACTGGAGTGGGGTGCCATTGCCTTCTCCCCTCTTATATGAGACCCACCCAATTTCAGTGAAAGTTGCTCAGTCCAACTCTTTGCAACCCCATGGTCCATGGATTTCTCCAGGCCAGAGTACTGGAGTGGGTAGCCTTTCCCTTCTCTGGGGGATCTTCCCAACTCAGGAATTGAACCAGGCTGTCCTGCATTGCAGGCAGATTGTCCCCCAACTGTCAGCACTGACAATCCACTCTCCAAGTAACCCCACTGAAGCCCCAGTTACCAGGGAGGAGGGACAGACTTTGGCATCAGCTGTCTCCAAAGAAATCCTCTTCACAAACGCACTCTTCCTGCTTTTTACATCCTATGGGCAGGTGTTCACACCATGCAGCCCCTGCTGCCTTGAAAATCTGCATCTGGTCTGGCACCTCACTTTGGAATTACACATCGATAGTGTAATTACACCTCTACAGTGCCCGGAGTCCTCTGCTGTAATTTTTAGTCTACTTTCTGCCACATGTATGCGGAGTTGTTAGCAGATGCCTAGCATACAGTAAGTACTAATAAGTGCACATATCCATAGTAATAATGCAAATCGTACATCACAGCACACGGAAAGCACAAGAGCAGCAGGTGTGAAACACAGTCGGGACACCCCGGCCGACCTCCACTCGGCCACAGTCGGGACACCCTGGCCGATCTCCACTCGGCTAAAACCCGCAGCGGACTCTCGGAGCACTCAGGATGAAACCCACTCACTCCCCGTCCAAACCCTGCCCCAAACACCCTCTCCTTCCCTCCCCTCTCTCCCCTCTCCCTTCTCTGTACATTTCCTGGGGTCACACTGGGCTCTTTATCTGTTGCTTCCCAACATCCCAGGCTCTTCCCCACCTCGAGGTCTTCACCCTCCCACTCCCATAGCCTGAATCCTTCCCCCCAGATCCCTGCTCTAACTCAGACCCCAGTCCGGAGAGCCCACCCCTGCTCACCCAACTGGAGTAGGTCTCTGTCCCACACAATCCCAGGCACAAACAAACCCATTCTTATGAACCATTCTCTTCCTGACATTGACCACACTCTGAAACTATCTCTTAAATTTTCTGTTTGTTAATAGTGTGGATTGAATGTTAGAGGTCTCCCAAGTGTTTATGTTGAAGCCCTAAACTCTCCGTGTGATAGTATTAATATTCGGAGGTTGGCCTTTGGGAGAGAATTATTACAGCTTGCTATTGAACAACCATAAACAGCAGAATGTTGGCTCCCACCAAAAAGAGATACCCCACGTCCAAGGGCAAAGGAGAAGCCCCAGCAAGATGGGAGGAGGGGCAAAATCATATTTTGAATCAAACCCCAGAGAATCAAATTGCCAGAGACCCTCAGAGGGCTCCAACAGACCCTGTGAGCACCAGGACACGGGGTGCCCTCTGGACCCCACAGAGGCTGAGACAGAACTGTGTGTGGAGGTCCAGGCCAGCAGTGGACCGCCACAGGGGCAGGGGCTCTGGGCGCAACAGACCTGGGTTTGGCGTAAGCCCTCTTGTAGGAGGTTGTCATTAACTCCACCAGAGAGCCACCAGAACTTAACAGGACTGGGAAACAGAGGGCACAGACAGAACCTTGTGTGCACCGGAACCAGGAGAAAGGAGCAGTGCCCCCACCAGAGACTGACCCTGACTTGCCAGGAAGTGCCCAGCAGTCTCCGGCAGAGGCGTGGGGGGGCGGTGGCTGCTGCAGGGCTGGGGGCGCTGAGTGTGGCAGGGCCTGCACGTGACCTCTTAAAGGAGGTCGCCATCATCTTCATCACTTCCACCACAGTTTGGTCTCAGGTCAAACAACAGGGAGGGAACACAGCCCCGCACATCAACAGAAAGTTGGACTAAAGATTTACTGAGCATGGCCCCGCCCATCAGAACAAGGCCCAGTTTCCCCTCAGTCAGGCTCTCCCATCAGGAAGCTTCCATAAGCCTCTTATCCTTCTCCTTCAGAGGGCAGACAGACTGAAAACCACAATCACAGTAAAACCAACTGATCAGATGGACCACAGCCCTGTCTAACTCAATGAAACTATGAGCCATGCCATGTAGGGCCCCCCAAGACGGACAGGTCATAGTGGACAGTTCTGACAGAATGGGGTCCACTGGAGAAGGGAATGACAAACCACTTCAGGATTCTTGCCTTGAGAACCCCATGAACTCCCAGGTTGGTAGGTGCCCAGTATGCTACTGGAGATCAGTGGAGAAATAACTCCAGACAGAATGAAGAGGCAGAGCCAAAGCAAAAACAACCCTGGGCGCTCGGGCCTGGTGTACTGGGACGACCCAGAGGGATGGTGGGGCAGGGAGGAGGGAGGCGGTTCAGGATAGGGAGCATGTGTACACCTGTGGTGGATTCATGCTGATGTATGGCAAAACCAATAGAATATTGTAAAGTAATTAACAATGAAAAAAATGAATTTATATTAAAAATAAAACCCATTTGTGGATGTGACTGGTGATAGAAGTAAAGTCCAATGCTGTAAAGAGCAATATTGCATAGGAATCTGGAATGTTAGGTCCATGAATTTAGGCAAATTGGAAGCGGTCAAACAAGAGATGACAAGAGTGAAATCAACATTTTAGGAATCAGCAAACTAAAATGGACTGGAATGGGTGAATTTAACTCAGATGACCATTATATCTACTACTGTGGGCAGGAATCCCTTAGAAGAAATGGAGTAGCCATCATGGTCAACAAAAGAGTCTGAAATGCAGTACTTGGATGCAATCTCCAAAACAACAGAATGATCTCTGTTCATTTGCAAGGCGCACCATTCAATATTAGAGTAATCAAGTCTATTCCCTAACAAGTAATGCTGAAGAAGCTGACATTGAACAGTTCTATGAAGACCTACAAGATCTTCTAGAACTAACACCCAAAAAAGATATCCTTTTCATTATAGGGGACTGGAATGCAAAAGTAGGAAGTCAAGAGATACTTGGAGTAACAGACAAATTTGGCCTTGGAGTACAAAACCAAGCAGGTCAAAGGTTAAGAGAGTTCTGCCAAGAGAACGCACTGGTCATAGCAAACACCCTCTTCCAACAACACAAGGGAAGTCTCTACACAAGGACATAACCAGAAGGTCAATACCAAAATCAGATTGATTATATTCTTTGCAGCCAAAGATGGAGAAGCTCTATACAGTCAGCAAAAACAAGACTGGGAGCTGATTGTGGCTCAGATCACAAACTCTTTATTGCCAAATTCAGACATAAATTGAAACAAGTAGGGAAAACCCCTAGACCATTCAGGTATGACCTAAGTCAAATCCCTTACGATTATTCAGTGGCAGTGAGAAATAGATTTACAGGACTAGATCTGATAGACAGAGTGCCTGATGAACTACAGATAGAGGTTTGTGACATTGTACAGGAGGCAGGGATCAAGACCATTCCTAAGAAAAAGAAATGCAAAAAGGCAAAATGGTTGTCTGAGGAAGCTTTACAAATAACTGAGAAAAGAACAGAAGCTAAAGGCAAAGAACAAAAAGAAAGTTATACCCATCTCAATGCAGAATTCCAAAGAATAGCAAGGAGACATAAGAAAGCCTTCCTCAGTGATCAATGCAAAGAAATAGAGGAAAACAATGAATGGGAAAGACTAGAGTTCTCTTCAAGAAAATTAGAAATACCAAGGGAAAATTTCATGCAAAGATGGGCTCGATAAAGGACAGGCATGGTATGGACCTAAAAGAAGCAGAAGATATTAAGAAGAGGTGGCAAGAATACACAGAAGAATTATACTAAAAAAATCTTCATGACCACAAGGGTGTGATCACCCACCTAAAGCCAGATACCCTGGAATGTGAAGTCAAGTGGGCCTTAGAAAGCATCACTACAAATAAACCTAGTGGACATGATGGAATTCCAGTTGAGCTGTTCAAATCCTAAAAGATGATGCTGTGAAAGTGCTGCACTCAATATGCTAACAAATTTGGAAAACTCAGCCGTGGCCACAGGACTGGAAAAGGTCAGTTTTCATTCCATCCCAAAGAAAGGCAATGCCAAAGAATGTTCACACAATTGCACTCATCTCACACACTAGCAAAGTAATGCTCTAAATTCTCCAAGTCAGGCTTCAATAGTACATGAACTGAGAACTTCCAGATGTTCAGCCTGCTTTGACAAAGGCAGAGGAACCAGAGATCAAATTGCCAACATCCAATGGATCATAGAAAAAGGAAGAGAGTTCCAGAAAAACATCTACTTCTCCTTTATCAACTATGCCAAATCCTTTGACAGTGTGGATCACAACAAACTGGAAAATTCTTAAAGAGATAGGAAAACCAGACCACCTGACCTACTTCCTGAGAAATCTGTATGCAAGTCAAGAAGCAACAGTTAGAACTGGACACAGAACAACAGACTCATTCCAAATAGGGAAAGGAGTGCGTCAAGGGTGTATACTGTCACCCTGCTTATTTAACTTCTATGCAGAGTACATCATATGAAATGCCAGGCTGGATGAAACACAAGTTGGAATCAAGATTGCCAGGAGAAATATCAATAACCTCAGATATGCACATGACACCACCCTTATGGCAGAAAGTGAAGAGGAGCTAAAAAACCTCTTGATGAAAATGTAAGACAGAAAAAATTGGCTTAAAACTTACATTCAGAAAGCTAAGATCATGGCATCTGGTCCCTTCACTTCATGGGAAATAGATGGGGAAACAGTGGAAACAGTGACAGATTTTATTTTCTTGGGCTCCAAAATCACTGCAGATGATGACTGCAGCCATGAGATTAAAAGACAGTTGCTTCTTAGAAGAAAAGCTATGATCAACCTAGACAGCATATTAAAAAGCAGAGACTTTGCCAACAAAAGTCCATCCAATCAAAGCTATGGTTTTCCCTGTGGTCATGTATGGATGTGAGAGTTGGACTGTGAAGAAGGCTGAGCACCAAAGAATTGATGCTTTTGAACTGTGGTCTTGGAAAAGACTCTTGAGAGTCCCTTGGAGTGCAAGGAGATCCAACCAGTCCATCCTAAAGGAGATCAGCCCTGGAATTTCTTTGGAAGGAATAATGTTAAAGCTGAAACTCCAGTACTTTGGCCACCTCATGTAAAGAGTTGACTCATTGGACAAGACTGTGATGCTGGAAGGGATTGAGAGCAGGAGGAGAAGGGGACGACAGAGGATGAGATGGATGGATGGCATCACAGACTTAATGGACATGACTTTGAGCAAGTTCTGGGAGGTGGTAATCAACAGGGAGGCCTGGTGTGCTGCAGTTCAGGGGGTCGCAAAGAGTCAGACACAACAAAGCAAATGAACTGAACTGAAATTGGTGCAACCATTATGAAAAACAGTATGGAGGGTCCTCAAAAACTAAAAATAGAACTACTGTATTATTATTTTACAATTCCATTACTGAACATAAACGCCGACAAACTCTAATTTGGTAATTTGAAAACATACATGAACCTGTATGTTCATAACAACACTATTTACAATAGCCAAGACAGGAAAACAACCTAAATTTCCATCAACAAATGGAGGGAAAAAGAAGATGTGAAATACATACACACAAAAACACACACACATACACACACACATATATACACATGGAACAGAATACTCAGTTCAGTTCAGGTGCTCAGTCGTGTCCGACTCTGCCACCGTATGAATCGCAGCACGCCAGGCCTCCCTGTCCATCACCAACTCCCGGAGTTCACTCAGACTCACGTCCATTGAGTCAGTGATGCCATCCAGCCATCTCATCCTGTCATCCCCTTCTCCTCCTGCCCTCAGTCCCTCCCAGCATCACAGTCTTGTCCAATGAGTCAGCTCTTCACATGAGGTGGCCAAAGTACTGGAGTTTCAGCTTTAGCATCATTCCTTCCAAAGAAATCCCAGGGTTGATCTCCTTCAGAATGGACTGGTTGGATCTCCTTGCAGTCCAAGGGACTCTCTAGCGTCTTCTCCAACACCACAGTTCAAAAGCTTCAATTCTTCGGCACTCAGCTTTCTTCACAGTCCAACTCTCACATCCATACATGACCACAGGAAAAACCATAGCCTTGACTAGATGGACCTTAGTCAGCAAAGTAATATCTCTGCTTTTGAATATACTATCTAGGTTGGTCATAACTTTTCTTCCAAGGAGTAAGTGTCTTTTAATTTCATGGCTGCAGTCACCCTCTGCAGTGATTTTGGAGCCCTGCCAAAATAAAATCTGACACTGTTTCCACTGTTTCCCCATCTAATTCCCATGAAGTGATGGGACCAGATGCCATGATCTTCGTTTTCTGAATGCTGAGCCCTAAGCCAACTTTTTCACTCTCCTCTTTCACTTTCATCAAGAGGCTGTTTAGTTCCTCTTCACTTTCTGCCATAAGGGTGGTGTCATCTGCATATCTGAGGTTATTGATATTTCTCCCAGCAATCTTGATTCCAGCTTGTGCTTCTTCCAGCCCAGCGTTTCTTGTGATGTACTCTGCATAGAAGTTAAATAAGCAGGGTGACAATATACAGCCTTGACGTACTCCTTTTCCTATTTGGAACCAGTCTGTTCTTCCATGTCCAGTTCTAACTGTTGCTTCCTAACCTGCATACAGATTTCTCAAGAGGCAGGTCAGGTGGTCTGGTATTCCCATCTCTCTCAGAATTTTCCTCAGTTTATAGTGATCCACACAGTCAAAGGCTTTGGCATAGTCAATAAAGCAGAAATAGATGTTTTTCTGGCACTCTCTTGCTTTTTCCATGATCCAGCGGATGTTGACAATTTGATCTCTGGTTCCTCTGCCTTTTCTAAAACCAGCTTGAACATCTGGAAGTTCACAGTGCACGTGTTGCTGAAGCCTGGCTTGGAGAATTTTGAGCATTACTTTACTAGCATGTGAGATGAGTGCAATTGTGCGGTAGTTGGAGCATTCTTTGGCATTGCCTTTCTTTGGGATTGGAATGAAAACTGACCTTTTCCAGTCCTGTGTCCACTGCTGAGTTTTCCAAATTTGGTGGCATATTGAGTGTAGCACTTTCACAGCATCATCTTTCAGGATTTGAAACAGCTCAACCGGAATTCCATCACCTCCTCTAGCTTTGTTGACAGTGATGCTTTCTAAGGCCCACTTGACTTCACATTCCAGGATGTCTGGCTCTAGATGAGTGATCACACCATCGTGATTATCCGGCTCATGAAGATCTTTTTTGTACAGTTCTTCTGTGTATTCTTGCCCCCTCTTCTTAATATCTTCTGCTTCTGTTAGGTCCATACCATGTCTGTCCTTTGTCGAGCCCATCTTTGCACGAAATGTTCCCTTGGCATCTCTAATTTTCTTNAGTCATCACATCATCATGATTATCTGGGTCGTGAAGATCTTTTTTGTACAGTTCTTCCGTGTATTCTTGCCACCTCTTCTTAATACCTTCTGCTTCTGTTAGGTCCAGGCCATTTCTGTCCTTTATTGATCCCATCTTTGCATGAAATGTTCCCTTGGTATCTCTAATTTTCTTGAAGAGATCTCTAGTCTTTCCCATTCTGTTCTTTTCCTCTATTTCTTTGCATTGATCCCTGAAGAAGGCTTTCTTATCTCTTCTTGCTATTCTTTAGAACTCTGCATTCAGATGCTTATATCTTTCCTTTTCTCCTTTGCTTTTTGCCTCTCTTCTTTTCACAGCTATTTGTAAGGCCTCCCCAGACAGCCATTTTGCTTTTTCTTCATTTCTTTTCCATGGGGATGGTCTTGATCCCTGTCTCCTGTACAATGTCACAAACCTCATTCCATAGTTCATCAGGCACTCTATCTATCAGATCTAAACCCTTAAATCTATTTCTCACTTCCACTGTATAATCATAAGGGATTTGATTTATGATTTATGGATCAAAATGTTACAGTTGATTAAAATTATGTAATTGCAGAGAATAGTAGTCAGATTTTCCAAGTTTGGATTTCTAGTTCCAGAACATGAATTCTTAACCCTGTTAGGTGGTAGCTTTCTTTTTGGGTTTCTGTTGTGTGTTTTTACAGTACTCACTAGGTGTCTGTTTTCACCTGAGGTCAGTGATTCAATAAAACTGTGGTGGAATCTCATTTTCCTCTGATTCCTTATTTTATATTCTTTATTATGCATTCATTTTTCCTTATGAAACCATGGAATGCTAGATTGATGTGCCTTACTTCATCTTTACTCAGATAATTAATTCCCAAGTAGGATTTGTTTTCTTAAAAGATTCGTGGCCTAAATGGAGTTAAGTGACTAAAAGCTAAATGTTGTTGTTTTTCCAGCCCTCAGTCATGCCCAGCTCTTTGTGACCCCGTGGACTGCAGTGGACCAGGCTTCCCTGTCTTTCACCATCTCCCGGAGCTTGCTCAGACTCCTATCCATTGAATTGGTGATGCCATCTAACCATCTTATCCTCTGTCATCCCCTTTTCATGCCTTCCATCTTTCCAAGCATTGGAGTCTTTTCCACTGAGTCAGCTTTCACATCAGGTGGCCAAAGTATTAGAGCTTCAGCATCTGTCCTTCCAATGAATATTTAGGACTGATTTTCTTTAGGATGTACTGGTTGGATCTCCTTGCAGTCCAAGGGACTCTCAAGTCTTCTCCAGCACCACAGTTCAAAAGCATCGATTCTTTGGTGCTCAGCATTTTTATGGTCCAGCTCTCACATCCACTCATGACTATAGCTTTGACTATACAAACCTTTGTTGGCCCAAGTAATGTGTTTATTTTTTAATACACGCTCTAGGTTTGTCATAGCTTTTCTTCCAAGGAGCAAGCATCATTGAATTTCATGGCTGCGTCACCATTGCAGTGATTTTGGATCCCAAGAAAATAAAGTCTGTTACTATTTCCCCATCTGTTTGCCATGAAGTGATGGGACTGGATGCCATGATCTTTGTTTTCTGAATGTTGAATTTTAAGCCAACTTTTTCACTCTCCTCTTTCACTTTCATCAAGAGGTTCTTTAGTTCTTCTTTACTTTCTGCCATAAGGGTGGTGTCATCTGCATAGCTGAGATTATTGATATTTCTCCTGGCAATCTTGATGCCAGCTTGTGCTTCATCCAGCCTGGTATTTCGCATGATGTACTCTGCATAAGTTAAATAAGCAAGGTGATAATATACAGCCTTGATGTACTCTTTTTCCAATTTTGAACCAGTCCGTTGTTCCATGTCCTGTTCTAACTGTTTCTTCTTGACCTGCATACAGGTTTCTCAGGAGGCAGGGAAGGTGATCTGATAGTTCCATCTCCTTCAGAATTTTCCAGACTAAAATAAGTCTTCACAATCATTCTTTTAATGTTAAGAATACTACTGTTCCAAACCACAAAGATAAGAATTGCGATATGATTCAGTCTCTGTTATTTTGCTTGTGTGTTTGTTGAATTTTTGTCAGTAGTTGTTGGCTTAAGAAGTATATACACTTCTCCTTAGAGTTCATGTGCTAATTCTCATACTGTTAGCCTCTTTTCTATTTTACATTTGAAATTTCTTAATTATTTTTATATTCAATAATCAGTCACTTCCACAAGCATCATTATGACAATATTTTACCCTTGGAACACTAAATATACATTTATGTTTCATTTGACTCCTCTCAAATGCTAGAGGAAGGGAGAGGCTCATTGCTCTGGGAAGGGTCTCTCTACCTCTTCACTGCTGATATTTTTCGCTGGGTAGTTCTTTGTCGTGGGGACGTGTTAGGGGAATTGTAGGCTGTTTAGCAGCATCTCTGGCCTCTGCACACTAGATAACAATAGCAACTCCTGCTGTGCCTTCTCCACCAGACAAAATCACCCAAGTTGAGAACTACCAGTGCTCTGGGATAAAACTTCTTATTTTTATTCAAAGAAGAGTCCTCTGTGGGTTTTTGTTGGTTTTGTTTTGTGTTTTTGTTTTTGCTGGGGAATAAACGCCAAGCTGTCTTTCTCTGTATGAGGGGTAGAGCAGGGGAGGAAATACTATTGATACTTTATGTAATAAGCTCATTAGTCTTTTTTTTTTAATTAAATACTGTATCTCTTTATACCAAATGAACTGAGTCTTCCTTGTGATAACTTCTCTAGTGGTGGCCTGTGGGCTTCTGTCATTATTGCCTCATAGCATGTGGGTTCCCTGACCAGGAATTGAACCAGTGTCCCTTGCATTGCAAGGCGGATTCTTAACCACTGGGCTGGGGGGAAGTCTTACTTTTGGTTTTCTTTTAAACTCCTTCCTTTCTACTGTCCAAGCTCACTATGTCCTCTGGGAAGTCTGAATCCTGTCTCCACATTCATCTCTTGGAATGTTCTAGGCCTCTTCTGCTGCCTCCATCTGTCGACATCCTTCCCTTCTTGTTACGGTTTCCAGAAGGAGGCCTTTCCCACTGATGATCTCCCCGCTTCTATGTGTTGTAAGTGCATCTCATCCTCAGGGTGTCCTGAGACCCAGGGGTGGGAAGCAGATGCTTATATACAGCTTGACATCTACCTGGAAGTTACCTGTTGTTTTAAGATAGAAAGCCTTGGCAAAGACACGTATGTTTGTTCACTCAATGAAAGTTGTAGTTGCTCAGTTGCGTCTGACTCTGTGACCCCCATGGAATAGTCCATGGAATTCTCCAGGCACGAATACTGGAGTGGGTAGCCGTTCCTTTCTTCAGGAGATCTTCCCTTCCCAGGTATCGAACCCAGGTCTCCCAGATTGCAGGCAGATTCTTTACCAGCTGAGCCATCAGGGAAGTCAATGAATACTGGAGTGGCTAGTCTATCCCTTCTCCAGCAAATCTTCCTGACCCAGGAATTGAACCGGGGTCTCCTGTGTTGCAGGTGGATTTTTTCCCAGTGGAACTACCAGGGAGGGTATTTACTCCTAAATATACGTAAGTGCCTGTTCTGACTTTTTACATTTCCTCCCCATCTTTCTTTTCTAGAGCTCATTACCCTGGGACGCTTACAGTAAAGGATGCTAGGCTGACTAAGAAGAAGCTTTGGTCTTCTGAAGATTTTAGCACTGTAAACAGTGATATGGGTGCAGGCTGCTGGGGTCGCATATTGAATCAGAATTACGTCAATGGCTACATGACTTCGTAAGTTATTAAAACTTTTAAAGGTTTTCATTTTGAAAAGTTTCAAAGCATAATAAGTAGAAAAAAGTACAATGGACTTCCATAGTCTCACAACCTACATTCAGTGATTTAAGCATTTGCCTTATTTCGTTCATCTGTCAGCTCTAGAAAGAGAAGGCAGGGAGCTGCGAACAGGAGGAGAGCTTATTTTGGGGTCTGATATATCGTCTCAGATATGGTTAAGTTAGTTCCCTGGCTCAGATGCTTTTGTTCCCTTAAAATCAGTCACTACTGAGACCTCTTCTGCAGGGGCAAGCAGTATGGGCAGGCTTAGATCAGAGTGGCCCAGGCCTTGAATGGCCCCTCCTGTGTCGAGAGTTACGTGTGGTTCTCTTCCTCTGGGAGCCCCGCCCTGTCTGCCTGCGCCATCACTTGAGCCCTGGCGGTTGGACTCTTAAGAGTTCTCACTGTACAACTTTACAGCCGCTGAGTCAGGTCATGAAATCATGTCATGAGACTGGGCATTAAGAAGGCTGACTGTCAGAAGGAAAGCAGGTGTAGATAATCTTGTCTGTGTTCGACTCACGTTTGTGGTGCTAGTGGGTCGTGACTCTTTTTCTGGTCACACTGTTGTGCAGTGAAAACTGTGCACCTCATTTACATTTGTATTTTTTATTATATGATTCACTATTAAAAATACTGCATCCCTCACTTGATTTTTCAAAATGTGGGTGAACTTAGGCAACTTACATTTTCTTGTTTTGGGTGGTAATTTTACCACTTGCATCTATTTGTGTTAACTTTGCTAAGGTCTTTTATACTATAGGTTCTAGACATTTACATTTTTATCATAAGCTGCTTGGTGTTTCTCTTTTATCAAACAATCTTTTAGCACCATTGCTTGGAACTTGGTGGCTAGTTACTATCAACAGTTGCCATATGGGCGTTGTGGGCTGATGACTGCCCAGGAGCCATGGAGTGGGCACTACGTGGTAGAAGCTCCTATCTGGGTGTCAGGTATGGTTCAGATTCCCTCTCTCACTCCCTGCCTTTCTTTCTAAGAGACAAAGCAGAAAGCACTTAGAAACACTGAGAGTGTGTGTGTGCGTGCGTGCACCTGTCTGCACACACACTTTAGTTTTAAGTGTATCTCTGTTTTAGTAAGATTTGTCCTAGTGTTTTATAAGACTCTTTTGGGTAACCAAGCTACTCTCTGTATTCCATTCTTGATTATTCTAAGACCAAGCTCTTTTTTCCAGTTGATGTATTTTTCACAGAGATTTGTAGTCATGGCATTAACCATGTAATCATGACATTACTTTAAACTCAGGTTTTTCTTTAATAAATATGAAAATGGTAAGTTATTGGATTTGTATATCCTGATTGGTTAACTCCTTAAATGTTGAAATAGTTGGTCCCACGTTATTTCAATGAACTAACGTACTTTTATAATTTTGTCACTGTTTCTTGGGGGGTTAATTTTGTCACCTCCCAAAAGGAGACAAGGAGTATCACTCAGTACATTTCTAGGACAAGCTTTGGAGGTGCCCAATAAATAAGTATTATGAAAATAAACTTGTTGAAGACCATAAAGCTTAGTTTTTGAAATATTTTATTAACTTTTTGAAAACCATATTCTTTGTAGTCATATTAAGGTGGTTTAAATAGAGATCAACAAAAACTGGGAGGAGATAACTTTATTTACTGTTGGCATAAAGCAGTTTTTCAGTAGTCTTGAACAGAGTGTGGTTTATTTATTTTTTACCAGTCATTCTAAGAATATTCCCATAATTATACCATTTAACTAGGCTAATTACTCAAAAGTTGAAATATGCGGCTGGCAAATATTTTTCCAAAATAGAAATTAGCTGTTAGACTCAGTCATACTTGGGAAAGTTTTCCTTTTAACCTTCTCAGTTCTTTGGTCAATTAATAATTGACAAAAGACAGATCACCAGGAAAAAAACACATTTAATTTAGTACATAAAAATATGGGACTCAAGTTTATAGTCAGGCAGTTGAGGCTTTATAATGCCATCCTGAGCAAAGGAATGAGATAGGGACCTGGAGCTTCACAGGGAAAGAAGACCATCATAGGAGGAGAAGAACAGATATCTGTGGTGCCATGGAGATAAGTCTTTCAGATAAAAAGTTTTTTCTGGGCTGGTCTCCTATCTAGATTCTTTCAGGCTGGTGAAGGAGAGAGAAGTTTTTCCTTTAGTCTTCTGGGTCTTGATTGCCAGCAGTTCAAAATAACACGCGTGCTAAAGTGGCACATTTTGGGGTGGGATACTCTTCTCTTTCAGCCGCAAGTAAGTAGATAGCTTTTTATTTCTGGAAGAATCCTGTTTTCACCAGTTTAATGTTATTTGGGTCTTTCTCTCCTTTCCCTAGCTCATACCACTCAGTTTACTCAACCAGGTTGGTATTACCTGAAGACAGTTGGCCATTTAGAGAGAGGAGGAAGCTATGTAGCTCTGACGGATGGCTTAGGTAACCTCACTGTCATCGTTGAAACTATGGTAATTCTTTGTTGTTTTTATTGGATTAATTTGCTTGGTTAGTATTTGGGGGAGAAAAGCAAAAAACGTAACTGAACACCTTAAAAAAAAAAGGAGCTTTTCTTTTCCGTGTAGGATCCCGGAACTGGATGACCCGTCTGTGGCTTGACCTGGTCCCTCTCCGGGCTGAGGGTCTACCTGTCCAAACCTGCTCTTCCTTTCCTATTCTTCCCAGGGGTGAAGGACCCAACTTTATGCCTTTCTTCCCCATTCTACCTAGCTACCTGGAAATCTTTCTTACAGCTTTGGTTGTAAAGAATTCTGCCAGTTCCTCAACTAACTGAAGGGAAAGGGCATGAGAAGTACTAATTTCTGCTTCTCTCCCAAAGACACTGCTGCCTTCACCTGGGAACTGGGAGGGAGGGAGCCCCGTGTTCTTGGCTTTACCTACTTTGGCCTGGAGTTTCTGTCAGTCCAGCCCGAGAGGCATAGGGAGGGATGGCTTGTGGTTTAAATGCCATATACTCTTGATGCTCATACTGAGTTTTAGTAGATTTTCTTGAATATTTCTGTGTTTGTAGTGTGCCCTTAGGATCATTTCCAGACTTCAGCATTATTATTATTTAAATAATTTTCACCAGTTTTGCTGGGAGTATATTTATGGAGCTCCTCACACTGACATTCTAGAAGCAGATCTCTCCTTTACTCATTAGATATGGTTTCCTTCAGTTCTTTGAACATTTTAAAATACCTGATTTAATGTCTTTTGTCTAGGAAGCATAATATCTAATAGGAAATGACTAGGCTTTCTCAGACATCGTTTCTGTCAACTGCTTTTATATCTGTATGTGGGCCATCCTTTTCCTGTTTCTTTGCAAATATCATATATCATTTGTTATATATATATATATATCATTTGTTGAAAGCTAGACACATTACATAAAATAATCTGGACACTCTGGACACCCGATTCTTTCTCCTCTCTAGCATTTGTGGTTGTTGCTTTTTGTCATGGTTGTTGCTGTTTATTTGCTTTGTGAGTTTCCTGAATAGATTCTGTAGTTTGTAAGCTTTATCATGTGTGGCCACCGAAATCTCTGCTCAGTTTTCTTAGTGGTCAGATCATGATGGTACAGCTTTCCTCATGTTTGGAACTAGCAAGCGTCGCAGCCTTTGCTGACGGGCTCTGTGTGCGTAATGGGGGCATGCGTCAATGCCCAGGCGGGCGGTTTACAGCTCTGCCTTAGCTCGCTCTTCCTGTTTGAGCCATGCTCCCAGGGAGGCTTGAATTTCCCAGTAAAGCCATCTGGGGCTACAGTTTTCTTTGTGGGAAAGTTTTTAAACTATAATTTCAACTTTATTTACAGATAAAGGGATATTCAGTTTGTCCATTCTTCTTCAGTGAGCTTTGGGTTTTTGTGCCTTCAAGCAAATTTGTCCATTTCATTTAAGGAGTTAAACTTCCAAGCACAAAGTTACTGCTATTATTCCCCACTGTTCTCTTTATATATATATGTATTTTGTATTGATGTCACCTCTCTTAATGGTCATAATTGCAGTTTGTATTTTCTTTCTTCTTATCCTGGTTTTGTGATTAGTCTGGCTAGAAGTTTATTCAATTCTGTTAATCTTCTCAAAGAATCAGCTTTTTTGGTTTCTCAATTATACACTCTTGTTTTTCTGGTTTTGTTTGATTTATCGTTTCATCTCGATTATTTTCTTTCCTCTGCTTAACTTTTTTTTTAAAATTAAATTAAAAGCTTTATTGAAATATAATTGATTTAAAATATTGTATTAGTTTCAGGTACACAGCATAATGATTCAATATTTTTATAGGTTATGCTGCCTTTAAAATTATTATAATGTCTGTATTTCTCTGTGCTTTACAGTATACCCTTGTTGATTATCTGTTTTATACATAGTAGCTTCTATCTCTGAATCCCATACCCTGTGCTTACTTTGGTTTTAATTTGCTCTTCTTTTGCTAGTATCTTAAGCTAAACTTTCTGTTTTAGTGGCATCCCACAAATCCTGATGTGTTGTGTTTTTATTTTTGTAAGTTCAAAATTCTTTCTAATTTCCCATTTTATTTTTTTCTTTGAGACATAGATTATTTAGAAATTTGTTATTTAATTTCTAAATATTTGCAGATTTTTTCAGACACTTTTGTTATTAATTTCTGACTTAATTCTGTTGTGGTCAGAGAATAGACTTTGTGGGACTTGAATCTTTTTGAATTTATGGAGACTTCTGTTATGGCTAAGAATGTGGTGTACTTTGGTAAATGTTCCTTGTACAGTTGAAAAGAATACATATTTTGCAGTTATGAATGAAGTGATCTATAGTTGTTAATCCAGGCAAATTGTTTGATAGTTTTGTTCAAATCACCTGTGTCTTTGTTGATATTCTGTCTATTGTGTATCAGTTATTGAGGGGAAGTATTAAAATCTCTAATTACAATTTAAAAATTTCCCACAAAACCTGGCCCAGAACCTTTAAGTCCTCTGTGATTGTTAAATCCCATAAAGTAGGAATGATGTCACAGACTTCTTTTGATCCACACCACAGTAATGATGGCTTCCCTGGTGGCTCAGACGCTACAGTGTCTGCCTGCAATGTGGGAGACCTGAGTTCAATCCCTGGGTTGGAAAGATCCCCCGGAGAAGGAAATGGCAACCTACTCCAGTACTTTTGCCTGGAAAATCCCATGGACAGAAGAGCTTGGTAGGTTATGGTCCATGGGGTTGGAAAGAGTCGAGCATGACTGAGTGATTTCACTTTCCTTTTTTCCTTTACTTTATGGTAATGATTATTTTGAAAAAGTGATGTTGACAATGAGATTTGTTGTATATATTTAGCTGACTGCAGTTGTGCATTTGAAGGTTATAGTTGGGTGAGATGCCTTCTTGGTGAAAACATCCCAAGCATTTCCTTTTTTTGGTTGTATATCACTTAGAAAATAGAACATAAGTTTAATCTGTGTGCGCCATCAGATGACTCTGGAATTCAAAGTCTGACTCAGTCAAAATGCCATTAAGTTTTATTTTGAGTAGGTATATACAGTGTTGTTGTTGGTCAGTTGCTCAGTCATGTCTGACTCTTTGTGACTCCCTGGACTGCAGCATGCCGGGCTTCCCTGTCCTCTGCTGGAGCTTGCTCAAACTCATGTCCATCGAGTCAGTGATGCCATCAATCATCTCATCCTCTGTTGGCCCCTTCTCCTCCTGCCTTCAGTCTTTCTCAGCATCAGGGTCTTTTCTAATGAGTCGGCTCCTTGTATCAGGTAGCTAAAGTATTGGACCTTCAGCCTCAGCGTCAATCCTTCCAGTGAATATTCAGGACTGATTTCCTTTATGATTGACTGGTTGGATCTTCTGCAGTCCAAGGGACTCTCAAGAGTCTTCTCCACCACCACAGTTCAAAAGCATCAGTTCTTGGTGCTCAGCCTTCTTTATGGTCCAACTCTCACACCCATACATGACTACTGGAAAAACCATAGCTTTGACTAGATGGACCTTTGTCAGCAAAATAATGTCTCCTTTTAATATGCTGTCTATATTGGTCATAGCTTTTCTTGCAAGAGCAAGTGTCTTTTAATTTCATGGCTGCAGTCACCATCTGCACTGATTTTGGAGCCCCCCAAAATAAAGTCTGTCACTGTTTCTATTGTTTCCCCGTCTATTTGCCATGAAGTGATGAGACCAGATGTCATGATCTTAGTTTTCTGAATGTTGAGCTTTAAGCCAACTTTTTCACTCTCCTCTTTCACTTTCATCAAGAAGCTCTTTAGTTCTCTGCTTTCTGCCATAAGGGTGGTGTCATCTGCATATCTGAGGTTATTGATATTTCTCCTGGCAGTCTTGATTCCAGCTTGTGCTTCATCCAGCCCAGCGTTTCTTAAGATGTACTCTGCATGTAAGTTAAATAAGCACAGTGACAATATACAGCCTTGACATACACCTTTCCCAATTTTGAACCAGTCTGTTGTCCCATGTCTGGTTCTATTGCTTCTTGACTTGCCTACAGACTTTTCAGGAGGCAGGTAATGTGGTCTGGTATTCCCATCTCTAAATGAATTTTCCAGTTTGTTGGGGTTCACATAGTCAAAGGCTTTAGTGTAGTCAATGAAGCAGAAGTAGATGTTTTTCTGGAACTCTCTTGCTTTTTCCATGATCCGGATGTTGGCAATTTGATCTCTGGTTCCTCTGCCTTTTCTAAAACCAGCTTGAATATCAGGGAGTTCATGGTTCATGTATTGCTGAAGCCTGGCTTGGAGAATTTTGAGCATTACTTTACTAGCATGTGAGATGAGTGCCAATTGTGCGGTAGCTTGAATACTCTTTGGCAATACCTTTCTTTGGTACTGGAATGAAAACTGACCTTTTCCAGTCCTGTGACCACTGCTGAGTTTTCCAGATTTGCTGGCATATTGAATGCAGCACTTCCACAGCATCAGTTTAGGATTTGAAATAGCTCAGCTGGAATTCCATCACCTCCACTAGCTTTGTTTGTAGTGATGCTTCCTAAGGTCCACTTGATTTCTCACTCCAAGATGTCTGGCTCTAGGTGAGTGATGACACCATCGTGATTTTCTGGGTTGTGAAGATCTTTTTTGTACACTTCTTCTGTGTGTTCTTGCCACCTCTTCTTAGTCTCTTCTGCTTCTGTTAGGTCCATACTGTTTCTGTCCTTTATTGTTTCCATCTTTGCATGAAATGGTCCCTTGGTATCTCTAATTTTCTTGAAGACATCTCTAGTCTTTCCCCTTCTAATGTTTTCTTCTATTTCTTTGCATTGATCGCTGAGGAAGGCTTTCTTATCTCTCCTTGCTAATCTTTGGAACTCTGCATTCAGATAGCAATGCCCTTCCTTTTCCCCTTTGCTTATAGCTTCTTTTGTTTTCTCAGCTATTTGTAAGTCTTCCTCAGACAACCATTTTGCCTTTTTGCATTTCTTTTTCTTGGGGGTAGTTTTGATCATCATCTCCTGTATAGTGATATGAACCTCTGTCCATATTTCTTCAGGCACTCTGTCTATCAGATCTAATCTTTTGAATCTATTGTCACTTCTGCTGTATAATCTTAAGAAATTTGATTTAGGTCATACCTGAATGGTCCAATGATTTACCCTACTTTCTTCAATTTAAGTCTGAATTTTGCAATAAGTAGTTCATTATCTGAGCCACAGTCAGCTCCTGGTCTTGTTTTTGCTGACTGTATAGAACTTCTTCATCTTTAGCTACAAAGAATATAATCAGTCTCATTTCAGTGTTGACCATCTGGTGATGTCCATGTATAGAGTCTTCTCTTGTGTTGTTGGAAGAGGGTGTTTGCCATGACCAGTGCATTCTCTTTGCAAAACTCTGTTAGCCTTTGCCCTGCTTCATTCTGTACTCCAAGGCCAAATTTGCCTGTTACTCTAGTATCTCTTAGTTTCCTACTTTTGCATTCCAGTCCCCTATAATGAAAAGGACATCTTTTTTGGTGTTAGTTCTGGAAGGTCTGGTAGGTCTTCATAGAACCATTCAATTTCAGCTTCTTCAGCATTAGTGGTTGGGGTTTAGACTTGGACTACTGTGGTACTGAATGGTTTGCCTTGGAAATGAACAGACATTTCACATTGTCATGTGACTGGTGATGGAAGAAAAGTCTGATGTTGTAAAGAACAATATTGTATGGGCACACACAACAGACATTCAACAAAAGTTTTGTTAGAAATAGCCTTTAAAAATTTGAAATAACTCTTTGTCACTTAGTGTGTGTCACTTCTGTTAATCTAGGTGCAGTAAATGACTTTTTCTTTAAAATGGCCTATGTCTCATCTGAATACCTTACATGATTTTTTTTCTCCTTAGAGTCATAAACATTCCAAGTGTATACGACCACTTCTTCCCTATTTCAATGTGTCACATCAGTTTGCTACGTTTGATCTTAAGGGTTCTTTTGTAAGTAAATATGTGGAACTTTTATTTTGGTTTTGATTTGAGAATTTATATATTTTATCATGAGCTGGGAGTTTTTAAGTGAAATATTATATGCTATTAAGAGTTTTCATATGCATTGTTAAATGCCTTGGTGTCTTCTCTTTGCTGACTGGTTTTAGTCAGGAAGTACAGAAGCCACTAGGAGGTAATGCTTTTTGTGGTTTTGAAGAATCCTAACAAAAGCCACTTGCAAGAAGGTTGTTCTTTTTGGCAGAGCATCATTTGTGTAGTTGAGGAAGCTTTCCAGCACTGCTCTTTACAACATTTGATATAAAAAGATACAAAATTCTTGTTATGTCTACCTATTGTTAGATTTGAATACAGAAATATATACAGTGCACTTTCTACTAATTGCATAAGCATTGTTTTTTAATGCCAGAAAATTCTTAAAAAGCTTTTTATATACATATAATAATAATAATGAGTATTTTTGAAGAAAGATATAAATCTTTTTTAACGTTTGCCAAAAATCTGCAGTGTTTGTAGGAAATAAAGTATTTGCTTGAATAATGTCTTCCTCTTTTGAAATGATTGTCACTTAAGGTTTGAGGTGGGTCTTTTGGTAGGCCAAAATAGAACACACCTTGTCCTTGGTTCATTCTTGCTGGTGCAGGTTTCAGACGTCCTCCAGGAGAAGATGGTGATTCACTCAGCAGTGCTTTCTTTGTGTTTCCTCCTCAGAGCCAAATACCAGAGCTGCAGGTGTGGTACACCAAACTTGGAAAACCATCGGAGAGATTTCTCTTCAAACAACTGGATTCTCTATGGGTAGTTTTAAATAAATTTCTACAGTTTGAGCATTGCAGTAGGGAACAGAAATTTGATTAATGAATTAGTTTTTAATTTCATAATTGATTTATGGCTGAAGCATAATAGAGATAAAGTTGCCCCCCATTTTAAAAAATAGAAGTCCTCTTCAAGGAAGTATGTTTTGGTAGATGGGTTTGCTCTTGGTATTTAGTTTGTCTTGGTGAATGGTACCATCACTTGGTTGCCCAGGTCAGAAATTTTAGTCTCATTTGAGACTGTCATTGCCACCCATTCTTTGAATACCCTCAGTGATCAAGTACAGACAGTATCACCCACGTCGTTCTCCTGCCCATGCCTCATTCTCCATTCCTACTGCTGCTGCTTATTCAGTTCCTCATTAGATCTCCCTCGGATTTCAGAAACTCTCTCTTGCTCATTTAAGTCTCTCTGCCAAACATCATATTGCTCCCAGAGCTGGTTTTTGTCTGTCCTTTGCTCAAATGCCTTAATGATTTTGTCAGTTTACATTCCTTAGTGTAGCATGTGACCTCATTAATACCTCACGAGGTAAAAGAATGCTTTCTTTTCTAGAGGCCTGTCCTACTAAATTGATCTTTCTTCTCACACTAAACTTCTTGCAATTTTCAGAGCATGGCTATGCCAAGTTAATTACTTCTGTGACTTGGCACATGATTTTTCTTCCTCCTGGGATGCCTTGTTTGTATTTTTATCATCCTTCAAGACTCACCCCAAGTGTGGCTTTCTCTGAAGCCTTCCCACCAGTCTTAGGGCATAGCCACCTGGGGATGTGTGTTTGCTTAGGAAGCACGCCCCTGCTGCGCTGGGTGCCTCGATGACTGAGTCCCCCCTTATACATCCTTAAAGGTCCCTGCCTTTGTGTCCCAGGCGCCTAGTGTGGAGCTTAGTAAATGGTGGTTTCTTATCAGTAAATGTTTCAAAGACTGAATTGGTCCATGCAAGCACATCACTTCGCCTAATTGACACAAATCTACTTTTTCTGGTAATTATTAATGTTCTGTGACTCAACTAGTCACTATCAATAAATGAAGTAAGTGTAGCGTCTACTTTTTGTATGACACATTGCTAGAAATAATATCATGAAATTGATTTTCCCATAAGAAAAATGTATCATTTGGGGTTATTCCTATTCATAGATCTGATCAACAATTTATTAAAGCAAAGGTGTGATATAAACACCTTTAATTCAAAGTAGAAAAGAAGAACTGCTCAGATTTCATGAAGTGGACATACATTTAGTGCCAACATCAATTATGCAAAAGCTTTCACTGTCTTTAGAGGCCTGTACTTGGCATAGGACACCTATGATGTAGGAAATGTTTCTTCTGGGTCACTCACTGAGCTTAGAACTTTATAAATATTGTCTCATTTAATACTCACAACAGCCCTATGTGGTATGTATTTTCTACTCATTTTAGAGATGAAGCGATTATGGCTTTAAGAGATTAAATTGCCAAAACATAAACCTAGTTTGCTGATTTAAATATGTATTGAACATGTAATGAGTAGGTAGGACTTTTTAAAAAATTAATAGTAAGGTTTTCTATGTTTAATAGCTGAGTCAACAGTAAGATTACAGATATTTCTACCTTAGTGAAGTCCTAAAAGATAAATGAGCAGATCTCTTAGGTACATATATTGAATTTATACACAGGGTTTAAAGACCTTACAGTCTAATGGAGAAGCATAGACTGATAGAAATAGATTTGGGGGTCATCTGTTCCTTCTTCCTTGTATGAAGTGAAATTCTCCTAATATCCTTTCTAGAATGTAATGTATAAAGTCTTCTAAACAGCTTAAGAAAAAAAGATTTCCAGGGCCTTGGTATTAAGTGTGTATATTCACAATTAGGGAGTTCCAACAGAAATCACTTCGGCATTTCTTAAGCTCATTTTTTTAAAAAAGCTATTTGACTCACGTGAGATGAGCCGAGGCGCCTGGCTTGACCACAGCGTCATTTCTCTCTCAGCTGCTCGACAGCGGTGGCAGCTTCACGCTGGAACTGCAGGAGGACGAGCTGTTCACCCTCACCACGCTCACCTCCGGCCACAAAGGCAGCTTCCCGCCGCCTCCCAAGTCCCGGCGCTTCCCCTCTGTCTATGAGGATAACTTCAACATTGGTAGGTCTTTGTACTGACACTTAACTTGGTTCCCATTTTCTGCAGTAATGCGTAGATTTCTACCCATGAAACTGTGCAAGACAGGGTCTGTGAGAAGTACATTGATTTACTTCTAAATCTCTATGTGGTAAAAGGGACCCAATTTCTCTGTTACTTCCAAGTAACCTCGTAACTTGAGGGCCTTGTAGTTTCAGTGCCAGAAAAAATTTAGAGGTTATTGTTGGAATGAAAGTTGTACAGACCTTACTCAGCTTACAGCAGGGCTAGGTCCTGATAAACCCACCGTAAGCTGAAAACACCGTAGGTCAAAAGCGTACTTCACGCACTTTCCTATACTTCGTCTGCCAAACCTGTTCACTCAGCCTGGCCTGCTTTCAGTGTGCTCCGAACACCTACGTGACCAGCAGTTGGCAGAACCCTCTAACACAAAGCCCAGCGAGGTGTGGCACGTCTCCTGTCACTCCCGATGCTGTAAAGAAAGGGAGCCCAGGTCGGCCGTCAGGGTCCAGAATGGCGCTCAGTGACCCTCGAGATTGTGTGGCTGATGGGGCTGTGGCTTTTTGCTGCTCACTGCCACTGCCCGCATCACGAGAGGCTGTGCTCATGAAAATCCAAAATTTGAGGTACGGTTTCTACTGAGTGCATACCACTTTCATACCATTGAAAGCTTGGAAGTAGGGCAGTTAAACAACTTGCCTGGGGAACTGACTGAGCGAGACTTTGAACCCAGGTCTGCGTGTTCCTGAACTCAGGATCTTTCCTCTTAAGCATTTGCATGGATTGAATATGTAAAGTCTGTGTGTCAGACTGATCATATTGATATTTAATAAAGATGACATAAAGTCAGTAGCTCTTTAATTACCTAAACCCTACCCTTTGACTATTTATAAGTATCATTTCCCTGGTAGCTCAGTGTTCAAGAATCTGCCTGCCAATGCAGGAGATATGGGTTGGATCCCTGGGTCGGGAACATCCCCTAGAGAAGGAAATGACAACCCACTCCAGTATTCTTGCCTGGGAAATCCCATGGGCAGTTTGGCATGCTGCAGTTCATGGGGTCGCAAAGAGTTGGACATGACTTAGCGACTCAACAACAATGAAAAATATCATTTGCCTATTTAAAACCTTTCAAAAGTATATCCGAATGTACCAGAAAACATTAGAGAGGAGAGATGCTGTAAGGATTTGATAACTCAACACATAATTTATTGTGTTTTGAGCAGATTACCCGTTTTTTAGTGAAGCTCCGAATTTTGCTGACCAGACCGGGGTGTTTGAATACTACGTGAATATGGAAGACCCCGGAGACCATCGCTTCACGCTGCGGCAGGTTCTCAATCAGAGGCCCATCACATGGGCTGCCGACGCGTTCAACACCATCAGCGTTATCGGGGATTACACGTGGTATGTAAAACTGACCTGTCTTTACCGTAGATCTGGCGAAATAACCATGTGATGTCGTCAGGTACTTCCTGAAGCCAGGCCTCCACAACAGCTCTCCTTGTCCAGGAGCCTAAGAGGTCTGTGATGACCGTTGAATACCACGGTGGGCGCAAACCAGGCACTCGTTTTGCTGTTGTTCGGTGTCCTTCCTCAGATCCTCCCGATTTAATGGTAATAGTTGCAGGATAGGATTGGTTTTAATGTGAAATCTGAGGACTTTGGCCCCGATTATAATTTAAAATTTATGCATAAGCAACTTTGTAATATGCATGTTGTTTTTAAGCTTTTTTTTTTGTTGGAGGGTTGATGTGTTGATCTGGTATTGCCACCTGCTGGACCGATACTTGAATTACACTATTTTAGCCTTTGTGCAAAATCTGTTTACAAGGTGACAGTAGATGGCAATAGTAAAAAGCAAATCAGCTTTCAGTTGGCTAGTGAATTTAACTAGTATACTTCCACTGTGAGACATAAAATACAAGTATGTCAGGCTTAGTGATAGTAACTATTAATGCGAAGTCACAAAATAGCCCTATCTGTAGCCTGGAAATCAGATAGGGAAGGGAAGATAATTTGGAAGAGAACCTTGAATTGTTTATTTGAGGAATGCTGCAGAAAATCTTTATCCCTTCTGCAGAGCCTTAATCTGTGTTATAAAATGCAGTTCTAGTCACAAGCTCTGATATAAGTCTTCAGAAACTTTCAGTTATCCAAAGTTTCTGGAACCATTATAGCACCATGAAGAATTAGGATAAAGAATTCTTATCTAATTTAGGATAAGTTTGGTGGATTATCTTTTTATACAGCAGAAATACTGTTTATACAAGCATCTCTGTTCAGTTCGGTTCAGTCGCTCAGTCATGTCCAACTCTCTGCAGCCCAATGGACTGCAGCACACAAGGCCTCCCTGTCCCACCAACTCCTGGAGTTCACTCAAACTCATGTCCATCGAGTCAATGGTGCCATCCAACCATCTCATCCTCTGTCATCCCCTTCTCCTCCTGCCTTCAATCTTGCCAAGCATCAGGGTCTTTTCCAGTGAGTCAGTTCTTCACATCACGTGGCCAAAGTATTGGAATTTCAGCTTCAACATCAGTCCTTCCAATGAACACTCAGGACTGACTTCCTTTAGTATTGACTGGTTTGATCTCCTTGCAGTCCAAGGGACTCTCAAGAGTCTTCTCCAACACCACAGTTCAAAAGCATCAATTCTCCTGTGCTCAGCTTTCTTTATAGTCCAGCTCTCACATCCACACATTACTACTGGAAAAACCATACTTTGACTGGATGGTCCTTTGTTGGCAAAGTAATGTCTCTGCTTTTTAATATGCCATCTAGGTTGGTCATAGCTTTTCTTCCAAGGAGTGAGTGTCTTTTAACTTCATGGCTGCAGTCACCATCTACAGGGATTTTGGAGCCCAAGAAAATAAAGTCTCTCCGTGTTTCCATTGTTTCCCCCTCTATTTGCCATGAAGTGATGGGACCGGATGCCATGATCTTAGTTTTCTGTATGTTGAGCTTTAAGCTAACTTTTTCACTCTCCTCTTTCACTTTCTCAAGAGGTTCTTTAGTTCCTCTTCACTTTTTGCAATAAGGGTGGTGTCATCTGCATATCTGAGGTTACTGATATTTCTCCCAACAATCGTGATTCCAGCTTGTGCTTCTTCCAGCCCAGCGTTTCTCATGATGTACTCTGCATAGAAGTTAAATAAGCAGGGTGACAATATACAGCCTTGACGTACTCCTTTCCCAATTTGGAACCAGTCTGTTGTTCCATGTCCAGTTCTAACTGTTGCTTCTTGACCTGCATACAGATTTCTCAGGGAGGCTGGTAAGGTGGTCTAGTACTCCCATCTCTTTCAGAATTTTCCACAATTTGTTGTGATCCACACAGTCAGAGGCTTTGGCATAGTCAGTAAAGCAGAAATAGATGGTTTTCTGGAGCTTTCTTGCTTTCTTGATGATCCAATGGATGTGGATCCAATGGAGTGGGTTGCCATTTCCTTCTCCAGTGCATGAAAGTGAAAAGTGAAAGTGAAGTCGCTCAGTTGTGTCCCACTCTTAGCGACCCCATGGACTGCAGCCCACTAGGCTCCTCCGTCCCTGGGATTCTCTAGGCGAGAACACTGGAGTGGGATGCCACTGCCTTCTCCCTTACGTTTAGCTTTAGTTAAGTGTCAGCACAGTAATTTGACTATAGAGGGTGGACTTTCCCAAAGCTACTTCAGACTTTCATCTCATTAGTAAGCTTTGGCTGGGATATAAGGACAATCACAAAATTATCTTTTTCTGAACAGACTGAACTCTGAATCCTTTTGATCAAATTTGCTTAATATGTTGGCTGGTTTTTATTCTCTCAGCACTTCTGAGGGGCTATGACTGTGGAAGATGAAGCCAAATTTTTATTCTGTTTTGTTCATTATCTGTAAAATTGCCTGTAAGTTCTGATGCAAGAATAATTTATTATGGAATGTGATGTAAAAAAGGAAAACATTTGGTCTTCTCTCACTCTCTGCCTAAATAGAATGAGTTTATGGTGCTAACAGGTTCTGATGAGCCAGCAGAGAGGTGGGGGATTTAAGGAACCGCCCGGTCCCAGGTGTAGGCTGGTAAGGTGGTCTAGTACTCCCATCTCTTTCAGAATTTTCCACAATTTGTTGTGATCCACACAGTCAGAGGCTTTGGCATAGTCAGTAAAGCAGAAATAGATGGTTTTCTGGAGCTTTCTTGCTTTCTTGATGATCCAATGGATGTGGATCCAATGGAGTGGGTTGCCATTTCCTTCTCCAGTGCATGAAAGTGAAAAGTGAAAGTGAAGTCGCTCAGTTGTGTCCCACTCTTAGCGACCCCATGGACTGCAGCCCACTAGGCTCCTCCGTCCCTGGGATTCTCTAGGCGAGAACACTGGAGTGGGATGCCACTGCCTTCTCCCTTACGTTTAGCTTTAGTTAAGTGTCAGCACAGTAATTTGACTATAGAGGGTGGACTTTCCCAAAGCTACTTCAGACTTTCATCTCATTAGTAAGCTTTGGCTGGGATATAAGGACAATCACAAAATTATCTTTTTCTGAACAGACCTGAACTCTGAATCCTTTTGATCAAATTTGCTTAATATGTTGGCTGGTTTTTATTCTCTCAGCACTTCTGAGGGGCTATGACTGTGGAAGATGAAGCCAAATTTTTATTCTGTTTTGTTCATTATCTGTAAAATTGCCTGTAAGTTCTGATGCAAGAATAATTTATTATGGAATGTGATGTAAAAAAGGAAAACATTTGGTCTTCTCTCACTCTCTGCCTAAATAGAATGAGTTTATGGTGCTAACAGGTTCTGATGAGCCAGCAGAGAGGTGGGGGATTTAAGGAACCGCCCGGTCCCAGGTGGCCTCGTGCTGGGGGTGATGTGCACAGAGAAGAGCACTCTGCCGAGGGGGACACACAGGAGAGGCTGGGTTCTAGTCACTTGGCATCTGATCTTCCCATAAAGTAGCCCAGCTTTGATTAAATGATTAAATGAGGATTTTCCTGATGGTTGTGTACCTGTTGGAGGTGCTTCTTTTTTATATTTTCCTTTACAAAGTAACATTTCCCTGTGCAAAATTCAGTGATGAGAAATGTAAAAACCACAAATTCTAGATCCAGTTTCTCCCCATTTCAAAAAATGTATTTCTTGGCATTCTTAGTTTTAGATAAATTGCTTGCTTTATTGCTTGGCTGTGTGCAAGCTAGTTCTTTCCCGTTTGCACTTAAAATTTGAGTAGGAGGGGAATTGTTTTCAGAGGTCACGTTGGATTGGGGTGACTCTGGGCTTCACTTGTGACTCAGCGGTAAAGAATCCGCCTGCCAATGCAAAGAGACCTGGATTTGATCCCTGAGTCAGGAAGATCCCTTGAGAAGGCAATGGCAACCCACTCCAGGAGTCTTGCCTGGAGAATTCCATGGACAGGGAAGTGTGGTGGGCTGCAGTTCTTGGGGTCACAAAGAGTTGGACACGACTTAGCAGCTAAACAACAACGAATCACTGCAAAAGAAATCTGGTAGCATTTGTGAAAGGAAGCCTGGAGGGGAGCTCATTGATGATGCTCTGTTAGCTCCTGGTTGGCTGAATCTTTCTCCTCCTTTTATATACTCTGTCAGTCAGCACTGCGAAAACCCGGGTGTTACTGTCTCTTCATAGACAGAGATACCCTGTAGGGGAAAATGGTTCTCAGAGTGAGGTTCCTGGACCTGCAGCGTCAGCGTCACCTGGCAGTCTGTTAGACATGCAGGTTCAAGGGCCCACCCTATACCTGCTGAGTCAGACCCTGAGAGTGGGGCTGGCAGGCAGAATCGAACACGCCCTCCAGGGTGATTTCCATGGGGCTCAAGTCTGAAAACGCCTGCTGTAGAGTTAATGGAGAGTTGATTCTGACTTGACAGAGAAAATAATTTTAGATCTTTCTTCTGTCATTTTAAAGTCTTGTTAGGGTTAAATGTAAAAATTAGCCTCGATTTTTACAAAATTGAGGAGCCAGAGGCTCCTAATACGTAGCCTTCACTACTTCTCTTTGCTGATGTAAATAATAAACCTTTTTGCTCAGACTTACATGGAAACCTATCTTTTATGTATTCCTAGAAGAAAATGGATTCTTATTATATTCTTAGAGTAAGAGTTATTTTATTATAGAAATACAGGAAATATATTATCAGGAAACTTGAAAACAATAAATATTATTTTCCAATAGTAAGTCATTTAAAAGAGGTAATGAAATAACTTGACTTTAGTCATGTAAAATTTAAAACCATTATTGGTGAAGATTCTTGACGCCCTTACCTGCTATTAATGTGGACTTAGCGAAACACATCCTTCCCTCAGTTAGAAGCATGGAAGCATGTGGCTGTGAAGTGGGCCATTGGTGCTGCATTTGAAATGACACAATTGAAAGCACTAACACTTTGATTCTGCAGGTCCAATCTGACTATACAGTGTGATGTGTACATAGAGACCCCTGAGAAGGGAGGCGTGTTCATTGCTGGAAGAGTCAATAAAGGTGGTATTTTGATTAGAAGTGCCAGGGGGATTTTCTTCTGGATTTTTGCAGATGGAACCTACAGAGTCACAGGCGATCTGGGTAAGTGCATTCTTCTGTGGCGCGCCATTTGCTGTGTGATAGGTTGCGGTGAGTGTCTGCTTTTTACCTATGGGAGCAATGAAATACCTCACCATGTTTGAGCATCTAATTGGGAAGAGATTCAACACGTGTAAGCAAACACCAAACGATTCCAAATTATAGTGTTAATTAATTAGTACAGAGGCAGCTCAGTGAAAGAGGAAATTGTGCAAAGCCTCTCGGGTATTGTAGCCTTGAGCTAGGCTGTTAGAGTAGGGTATGGGGGTAAGGAGAGAATACTCGGGAAATTAAAAAAAAAGCAGAACTATAAGAATGTTGCCAGTGTGCTTATGGAAATATAAAGGGAAGAATTAACTTGCTTAAAAAGGAGATACCCTATTTCTTAATTTAGTCAATAACTTGAAAACAGGTTGACTTTATTATTCATCTTAACAGTCTGTATTATGTATAATAGTGTTTTATCTAGAATAGGTACTTAGAATCTGTTCAAGTTGAATTCCACCCACTTCACTTTGGTTTGGGTACACACCACTCTGTTGAAACTAGATCTTATTGGCGACTTTTCTGATTCAAAGTCTCTTGACTTTCATCCTGCATTAATAAAAAGTCTTCTCTCCTATTGTTTTCCCCCTTTGCTTCTTCCTTAGGTTAAAGGGATCCAGTGATAAAACAGATGTTAAAGAGTGAGTGGGTAATAAGGATATTAGAATAGAAATTGCATAATCATAGCATGGCTGGGCTGGAAGGTACCTCGCATTTTCCAATCCAAAAGAGAGTGCCAGAGAGGTTAACTGATTGCTGAAGGTCTCAAAATGAGGTAGTGGAAGAAGTGGAACTAGAGGTTTAAATCTCTGTCTTCAGTCCCCACTGCCCTGCGTCTTAAACTGCCCATTGAACATCTCATCCTGAGTCTCTGTCAGGCATTCGAATATAATACATTCCAAAATTGACAGTATTTTCTCTCTAATTCTCTAATGCAATTAATATTACCTTGTAGTCAGTTCCACTACCTGGAAATCTTATGGTAGTTTTTGGCTGTTCCTGCTTATCTTCCATATTTGGTCCGATCAGGGATACATACAGACCTGAACATTCATGCTAAGGCATCTTGTGCCCTGCTTGGTCTGTAAGTTTATTTTGCTCATTCTCTTGTGAGCTCATGTATTGTATTGGCTCAGGGCAGGATCTCTGCATGTTGAGTGCGTTCCTCAATGAAGGGTGTTTTTTGTTTTAAATCAGTTGTATATTTAAATTTTGGAAACGTCGATCTTTATTATGACCAACTTTAGTACATACGGATGCACCCAAGAACCCCCAAGTGGGTTCTGTGATTCAGTGATTTAGATTTTAAAAATATGCCAACTAGGATAATCTTTTTGTGTTACAGCTGGATGGATCATATATAGTTTAGGACATGCTGATGTTACAGCAAGAAAATGGTATACACTCACTTTAATTCTGAATGTAAGTATTGCCGATCCCAGTTCCTGGAAGTAAAATGTTCTTTTCTTGTGTCCTTTATTTTTTTTTTTTAACATTTTATGTTATCACATGAGATGGGGAAAGTGTGATAAACAGTGGAGACAGGCAGAGAACCTGCCATGATGCCAGCAAACCACCAGTCCTTGGGATGCTAGCGTGGGTCTGGGTTATCTCACCTTGGTGAACCTCTGCGTCCTTATCTTTAAAATGGAAGTAAGCTCTGTGGGTTGTTTGAGAGTTAGATGATTTTTATTTTTTTTCACTCGACACATTTTTATCAAGCGTGTACTATATGTACTGTTGTAAATACTAGAGATACAGTAGTGAACCAGACAGGTGAGATGCCTGCTCTCTCAGAGCCTCTGTTCTTCTGGGATGGGACTTATTTAAGCTTTTTTTTTTTTTTTTTCTGTAAGGGGCCAAAGAGGGAACTATTCTAGGCCTTGAGCGCCCTGTGGTGTGCTTTGCAGTTCTTCAGCTCTGCTTTTGTAGGGAGAGTGGAGCCTTTGACTGTAGGTGGATGAACGGGGGTGGCTGTGTTCCACTGAATTTATAAAAGTAGGTGGCTGGGCTGTGGGCCAGAGCGAGCTGACTCCTGCTATAAATAAGCAAATTAAACTGTGAAGGTAAAAATGGGAAAATGAGATAAAGTAGCTTCCCTGCCAGATTCTCCAGATAGCGGCGAGGGGAGGCCTCTTGGAGGTGGTGACCCGGCTGAGGTCTGAGCGGAGGGTGCACTCTCACTGGCTGGGTGGGAGCGGCGGTCAGAGGATGTGGCAGCGGATGCCAGGGGCGGGGCGGGGAGACGAGCTTCTGTGCTTAATGAGGTTTGTGTGCGCAAGCCCTGGGCTCAGTGTAATAGTCCCCAGTCCCTCAGTGGCAGAAGAGGTTCAACAAGTGCTTTCAGAGCTGGAGCTGGATCGCTGTGAGGTGTGCAGTAGTGGGAGCGTATGTGGCTCTGCATGGGGAGTTGGGCAACCTGAATTTAGGTCTGAGCATCGCTGGTAAATCTGTGATTCCGATTGCTCTTCGCCATGTCTGCAGCCATAAAACACAGGAACTAAATGAAGGCCCGTTCCATTCTAAGTGTATGACTCAAGGGCAGATTTTATTCTGACTCTGCTAGCGCTTCGGGTCTTTTGCTCTTCACCCTTTTTAAATTAACTAGTTTAAAATGGGACTGGAAGGAGTGTGCTGTGAATGTTTGCTCACAAGCAATCTGTAATAATGGTAAGAGCTGTGTGCCAGGCACTTAGCTAAGTAGGAAGGGCAGCTATCTGAGCAAGGTGTTATATTTATCTTTCTCTGTCAGTGACCAGTACGTTGTTCCTTTGGATATTTCTCTCTTCTTCCATCCACTCCCCCTGCCCCTCCCAGTCACCAGTTTAAATGCTGGTTACTGTTTTTCTAACATAAGAGTGAGCTTTTGATATGACCTCGAAGTGATGTTCTGTACATAAGGATAAAACAATAAAATGAAGGTTAATTACTCTTCTCCTGGCTGGGCTGATTCTCTTTAATGAAGACCTTAAATAAACATCTTGGCCCCTGCAGTCCTGTGTGAAGAGCTGGTAGCCATAAGCTACAAAGGACGTAATTGCAACTACGTGTAAATAAGAAATATGTTTTATTTTAGTGAGCTTTTGTCTACAATTTTATCATGATGTTATGAAAAGTGTTACATTCCTGCAGATTTTACAGCATTTTGGGGGAGTACAGGAAATATTGAGGCTCTTGTGCCTTGGGGACTGTTTATATAAATAGATGAGAATTTCCTTTGAGAAAATTTCCCCTGCATTTCAAACTTCTGCTCAAAGTTGTGGGATCCTATTGCCTTGATGAGTCTGTGGGAGAATATTGGCTACATATTTGCTACACTGAGTAGGCTACATGTTTGCTACACTGAGTAGGTGACCCTTCCATTGAGCAGCAGGCTTCAGAGGACCATTTTCCCATGTCACTAAGGGGTGTGTCTCTCTCCACTCCAGGGTCGCTTCTCCTCCGGCAAACTGAATGGCAAGACCCTCTGGAAGAACATCTCTGTGAACTTCCCAGGAAATGGCTGGGCCGCAATTGGGACTCACTCCTTTGAATTTGCGCAGTTTGACAACTTCCGTGTGGAAGCCTCACACTAATCCACAGAGGCCAAGGGACACTCTGCATTGTCCTTCTTTATGGTTTTGGTTCAGAGCCAGTTCCCGTTCTGATGATCAATATAGGAGCCTTTCAGAGGCGAAAAATAATGAAGAGGAAATGGGGAGAAAAATATATTTTTGCTGATCCTCTTGAAGATTCTTTTAGAACTAATTCCAAGGGGAAGCAGATGGAGCTTTAACATGATCTGATGTGTCCCATGCACAGGACATGAAGTACGCGGGTCCCATCCTTGGAAGCGGTGAGGGCGTTGAGACCCCGATGCCTTGTGCTAATGCCGAGGTGGCTTTTGCCATCTAACTTGCCCGTGCAGATGGCCAGGACTTGCTCGGACGGCGATGTGTCTGCTCACGCTGACCACGTGTCCCCATTGTGGGCCACGCTGCCTCATAGGAAGCTGAAGACCCTGGAAGTTCTGCTGTGCAGCAACCACTCCAACATGTTATGCCTGCACTCTGAAAGTATTTTTTTCTTTTCCTTTTTAAAGTGATATATTTTTGAATTATGATGAGTGAGATGATTTGAAAAATAGCTCATTAATAACTACCTCTAAAGATATTTCTACAGTAATAAATATTAACAGATTAATTGGGTTACCTGCATTTTTTTTTTCTTTTGGGTCCAGCTTTTGGTCTTGTGACCCTTACAACTCTGTGAACGTTTTCCCAGGTGGTGGGAAGGAGGGAGAAAGCTCCCTGGCATGTAGCCAGTGCGGTTAGTGGGTCCAAAGGTAAAACTGGAGCACATTTTTTGTTTCATTTCATTGTGCCTCTGGTCTGACTTCTGGCACTGGTGACAGGCTAAAGTAGCTAACGAATACTGCCACCTCCTTGTGCCTGGAAGATGGATGTTCACCTAACCTTTTGCTGGTTTATAGAACTGGAGCATCCTCTAAAATTTAATGTGGTTAGAAGTATGTATTTAATTGAAGTACAAATATGTTTAAGTGTAGGTGAGAATGTTTCTCATGTATTATAATTTATATCTAATCATTAGTGTACCCCTTTGAAGCAACCAGTTATTCATGTGGATAAAATAATATTTTTTTTATAATGAAGGTTTAAAAGTTCATTGAACTAATTCTACAGTTTGGGAATTTATAATGATTTAATGTAGGCTAAACCAACATGAAGTTTTGTATTACCATTAGAGATAAGAAACTAAATTTTAGAATAAATCAGGTTACAGAGGAAAATTTTTAAATTTAAACCAGTCTAAGTGATTTCCAGTTTAGGTCACTACATATTTTTAAAAATTAACATTATTGAGGTGTAATTTACATATAGTAAAATGTTCGCATTTTAAGTGTACAGTTCAATGAGTCTTGGTAAATGGATAAACCAAGATATCAAACAGTTTCGTCACTCCAGAAAGTTCTCGCTTATACATGTGCAGTCATTTACCCTCACCCCACCCTGCTCCCAGGCAATCATTGGTCTGACTTCTGTCACTGTTGATAAGTTTTCTTTGTTCCAAAACATTATAAAAATGGTCTCATACACTTTGTACTCTTTTACGAATGATTTCTTTTACTTATCATGAAGTTTTTGCCATTTGTTTATGTGCTATGTAAATCAGTGATTTGCTCCATTGAAGGGGTATACCACAATTTGTCCCCTCAGCTTTTAGAATTACAAATAAAACTGTTATGAACATTTGAGTACAATCTTTTGTGTGGACATATGTTTTCATTTTTTCTGGGTAAATGCCAAGAAGTGAAATTGCTAGATCCTATTGGGAAGTGTGTGTTCAACTTTATAAGAAACTGTCAAACATTTCCAAGTTAATTGTATGATTTTGTACTCCCATTAGAAATGTTTGAGAATTTCAGTTGCTCTACATTCTTGTCAATAACCCTATTATTATTTTTAATTTTAACCCTTTCTTGTGACTCTGTAGTAGATTCATTAGCTGCTGGGTGTCTTTTCAAGGGCTTATTCCCCTTTCGTATATTTTCATGAAATGTTTGTTCAAATCTTTTGCTTGTTTAAAAAAATATGGTTCTTTGTCTTATTATTGAGTTGCAAGAGGTCTCATACATTTCAGGGGCAATTGTTTTCTAAACTCAGATATGTATTTATAGATTTTCTCCAAGTCTCTATCTTTTGAAAAGTACAAAATTTGAATTTGGAAGTCCAATTCGTCATTTTCTCCTTTTTTTTATGATAGGCATGTTTTTGGTGTCTGAAGACATACTTGCTTGGCCCAAGTTCACAGGATGTTTTCTTCTTGTCTTCTGGAATCTTAGTGTGTTTAGTTTCTGTATTCAGATCTGTGCATTACTTTGTGTTCATGAAGAGAGATGAGGATTGAGGTTCATATTCTTCCTGTATGAATATTCAGTTTCTGCAGCATCATTTGTTGAAAAGACTTCCTTTGTCAAAAATCAATTGACCATACCTGTGTACAACCAATAATAGACTCTATTCTGTTCTACTGGTATGTATGTCTGTCTTTAGGCAAATACCACATTCTCTTCATTAGCAAACACCCTTTCCAACAACACAGATGACTCTACACATGGACGTCACCAGGTGGTCAGTACCGAAATCATATTGGTTATACTCTTTGCAGCTGAAGATGGAGAAGCTCCATACAGTTAGCAAAAACAAGATCTGGAGCTGACTGTGGCTCAGATCATCAGCAAAATTCGGGCTTAACTTGAGGAAAGTAGGGAAGACTGCTAGGCCATTCACGTATGGTCTAAATGACGTCCCTTATGATTATACAGTGGAGGTAAGGAATAGTAAACTTTGAGCTCAGCTCACGTCCTCCAACTTTGTCCTTCAGAATTGCTTTGAATACTCTAGATCCTTTACACTTCCATAAGTTTTTGACTCATATTTTCTGCAAAGTCCTTTCTAGAATTTTGATGGGAATCACACCAGCATTACAGATGGGAAGAATGGATACCTTAATAATATCGACTCTTCAATCTGTGATCACGTTCCATCTCCATGCTTTGAGGCTTTCTATAATATCTCTCAGCAATTTCTATAGTTTTCACTGTACAGTTTTTATACATATTTTATTATATTTATCCTTAAATATTTTGTTTTTTTTTGATGCTGTTGTAAATGGTGTTTTCTATTTTATTTTTCAGTTCTTTGTTGTGCATACATCAAAATATAGTTGATTTTCATTTGTTGACCTGCAGTCCCACTGCATTACTAAATTCACTTATTTTATAGCTTTTAAAGAAACAAAATTTTTAGGATTTTCTACATATATGATAATACCATCTGTGAACACAGATCGTTTCACTTCTTCATTCCTAGTCGGTCTGCTTTGTTTCCGTGTCTTACTGCACTGGCGAGGGCTTCTGGTACAAGGCAGGGAGGAAGGCGCAGTAAGCACAGATGTCCGTGCTGTATCCCTGGCCTTAGGGAAGAAGTTTCTCTTGTTATTAATTGTGATGTTAGCTACAGTGTTTCTTTTCTGTAGATTCCCTTTATTTAGGGAAAGCTGCCTTCAATTTCCAGTGTGCAGAGACTGTTATTGTGAATAGAGATTCAATTTATCAAAAAGTTATATGATTTTTATATAGCTAATAAGACGGTTAATGTGATTTTTCTCCTTTATTTTGTGAAGATGGTATTTCATGTTTGATTTTTAAATATTAAAATAGTTTTGCCTTCCTGAGATATATCATGACCAAGGTGTGTTTATTACCCTGTGTATATATAGTAGTGAATTTGATTCCTTGGTATTTGGTGAAGGGTTTTTGTGTTTATGTTTACATGGAATATGGGTCTAGTTTTTTTTTTTTTTTCTTAATGTCTTTGTCTGGTTTTAATACCGGGATGATGTTTTATAAACTCAGTTGGCAAGTGTTCTCTCCTCTTCTTTATTTTTTGAAAGAGTTTGTGAGTTTCTTAAATCTTAGATGGAGTTCATCAGTTGCATCAGTCAGGGTCCCTGAAGAGCAGAAGCTACACTAGGAAAAACTTCACATAGAGAGTTACTAACTAGTAACAGGATTGACTGCTAAGAGGTAAGGAGACCCCTGAAGAATACAGACATGGCAGCTGTGGAGACAGCCGCTCTCTCGGCTGGGCAGAGTCCTCCAGGAAGGAGCAACCCGGAGGAGGGTTTCCATGCAAGTCCGAGATTCTGACCTCACTGGAGGGGGTGTGGCCGTGGTTCTGCGGATGGCCCAGAACTGCTGAGATTGGTGCCACTGCAGCTGGCAAGCAGCAACCTGGCTTTGGGGGTAGACTTGAGACTCACTGGGAAGCCGCCTCCTGGAAGGCTGCTGAACTTTAGGAAGTTCCCCTTTGTGGTGCCGGTGGAACTTTTCTGGGAAAACTGCTGGCGTGTCGGTGAAAGTACCTGGCAGGTCAGGGCCACTGGTTATCCCAAGCCCTCCCTGGAAGGGAGGCATCACAGGGTGGCCCCGAGGCTGCGGTGAGCTTTCCACAGGAGCAGGAAGAAGAAAGCGCACTGTCTTGGGGATGGAAGCTCCTTTGTTTCTGAATGTCCCCGTGGTACCCGCCTCGCTCTCTGGCAAAAGAAAGCGTTTACAGGCACCAGTTCCAGTGTTACAGAGCAGGTTGGAGAAGAGGCCTTGCTGAGAAAGAGCAGAAACAGAGCTCTCCAGCTTCTGAATTTCTCATGTCAGTTTCCGCAGTTTGTGTTTTTCAAGGACTTTCTACATTTCGTATAAGTTGTCTAGTGGCATAAACTGGTTTATAGTATTTCTTTATTGTCTATAAGACGTTCCTGATACGGCCAGTCTATGCCTATTCTCTTTACTAGTATAGTTGGAGTTTTGTCAATTATCTTTCAAAGAGCCAGCTTTTGAGTTCTTAGATCTTTTTTTCCTTTGCTACTTTATTTTCTGTTTTATTGATTGCTGCTTGTACCTTTGTTATTTATTTTCTTTAACTTAGAGTTTAATTTTCTCTTTCTCTAGCTTCTTATGATGTCAGCTTAGATTTTTGATTTTGGATCTTTTTCGTAAATATAGGCATTTAATACTAAATTTTTCTCTAAACACTAATTTAGCGGCATCTCCCGTGTTTGGATACGTCATGTTTTTATTCTCATTCAGGTCAAAATGGTGTCTAATTTCCTTTGTATTTTCTTGCTTTCCTCTGGCGTGCTGTGTGGCGTGGGGTCCCCGTTCCCCAACATGGGGTTGGACCCGTGACCCCCACAGTGTCAGGGCAGAGTCCTTCCTAACTGCTGGATCGCCAGGGAAGTTCCAGAAGCGTGGTGTTTAATTTCCAATTATGTGAGGATGTTTTAGATCGCTTTTTTTGTTACTGAGGTTTAACTTCATTTTGTTGTGGGTCAGAGAATATGCCCTTTGATTTCAGTTATTTTAAATGTATCTCAACTGGTTTTATGACCCGATTTATCTTAGTCCATATACCCTTGAAAAGAATACAGATTGTGTAGTGAACGGCTATGCTGTTTAAAATATTAATTGTTGTGTTGGTTGATAGTCTGGTTTTAGAAGTCTGAGCCCTCACTGACTTTCTGTCCACCTTTCCATCAGTTATTGAGAGAGGAGTGTTAAGTCTCCAAATACAGTTGTGTGTCTTCCCTTCCCCTTTCAGCTCTGACAGTTTGATGGTTGGAGCTTTCAGAGCTTTGTCAGGGCGGGTCCAGAGTAGCCTCGACGCTGGTCTGGAGCACTGCTTTTCCTCAGGCACGGCATTCTCTAGGAGTTGAATGAGTTCTCCACCCTACAGTGCCACCACTGTTCAGCTCTTGAACACCTCCCACCTCTGTGAGAACTTTACTAGTTGTTCAGCTCACAGGTCCGTGCTTACTCTTCTTTCCCTGCTGATTCTTTGCCTGGCCCATGGAATTTCACACTATGAATACATAGATTGGTCTGGAGCTGGAGATGCAGTGGGCCCCTCTGCAGATTTCTGGGCCTCTTTTCCTGCGTAACTGCCTTCTCTCTGATGCTCTGGACTGCAGACTGCAGGTATCTCAGCCTCCTTGAACTCCGATCCGCCTCTCCGCTGCTCTACACTACATTTCCTGTATTTCCCCTTGTGTACTGGAATCTGCTAAATGCCTCCACACAGAAAATGGGGGACACAGGGCTTGCCTCAGTGGTTTCCCCTTTTTCAGGGCTCACAGTCCTGGGAGGTGTTGTCTACTCTACACTGTTGCTTAACAGGTCCATTTCCAGTTAGTGTTCTTTCATGGCTGAAAATCGGAACTCTCCACTCATTCAGCTCAATATTTAGCCTTCATGAGTCTTTTCCAAAATATTTTAACACTGATGGTATGAATCCCGTATTTGTTGACTTTGATGTTTCAGGTGGCAGCTTGATCTTCTCCAGTAGCTTTTAACTTTTTAGGTAGAGAATGTCTGATGCTTCTTCATTCCATGTGTTGGCGCACGCACGCGACTAGGTGCCCAGCAAGGACTTGATTGCTGGTTAGGCTTGTTTCGATACACTGTGCTTATTTCTGGGTCCTGGTGACCGTGAATTGTATCTATTAAAGTAGACACCAAGCCTCTAGATGAAAACCCTCTGTAAATGGCTGAAGTTACTTTACACACTGAGCTGTTTGAGCTGCTAGAACAAAACAGCGCACACTGGGGCGGCTTTTTCACAACAGACGTTGATTTCTTGTCGGGCTGGAGGCGGGGAAGTCCAGGATCCAGGCACTGCAGCTCGCTGTCTGGTGGGGACTCCTTTTCTGGCTCATGGTGGCTCCTTCTCCCTGAGTCCTCAGACAGCGGAAGGGGCTAGGGACCTCAGGAGCCCTTTTATGAAAATAATAATCCCCTACCCTCATGGGGTTCTCTGCAAGGAGAGCCAACCCGTCCATCCTAAAGGAAATCAGTCCTGAATGTTCATTGGAAGGACTGATGCTGAAGCTGAAACTCCAATACTTTGGCCACCTGATGGGAAGAACTGACTCATTGGAAAAGACCCTGATGCTGGGAAAGACTGAGGGCAGGAGGAGAAGGGGATGACAGAGGATGAGGTGGTTGGATGGCATCACCCACTCAATGGACATGGGTTTGGGTGGACTCCAGGAGCTGGTGATGGACAGGGAAGTCTGGTCTGCTGCCGTCCACGGGGTCGCAGAGTTGGACACGACTGAGCGACTGAACTGAACTGAACCCTCGTGACCCGATCGCCTCCCGGAGGCCCCACGTCCCAACACCATGTAGTGGGTGTTAGGATTTCATCATATGGATCCTGGGCTGTGGAGGACAGAAGCATGCGGGTCCTAGGGCACGCCTAAGCGTCACAGCTGGAGGAGCACCGTGGCCGCGCTGGACTTGGTCCTAAGGTCTGCGCTCAATGCCAGCGCTCTTACTTACTGGTTGGTTGAATCGCTTGAGCCTTCTGGGCTGAAGCTGCTGTTTCTATAAAACAGACTCAAGGCTGGCCCCTGAGACTCCTTCCAATTCTGTGCCTTGTAAAATCTGCATGTCTTTATTGAATTCAAATTTTGCTTACCTGAAGAGGTAATTGTTTTTCCAAATCAATACCATTTGCTATCCATTGTTTTCCATAGAGCAGATGATCAAACAATGCTTTGTACATTTTCACTCCAGCAAAAATGGCCTCATCAAGTGAAATCATTTTGCAAATGTTAGTCTACTTCATTCTAAAGTAATATAGATAAGCCTTGTGGCAGATTCCATTCTTTGAGTTATGTGACCTGCTTAAGAAAGACCACTTTATCACCCTCACAGAGCTATTAGTAATACTTCAAGCTATCATGGTGTCTAAACACTGTGATAAGTGAGACTAGAATCAAGCGATAATCAAGATATAGAAATCACATGATTCAGAAACCACAGCTTTGCTCATAGATGGATTCGTCATAACATTTGATTTTTCCTTTTGTTGATATTTTTCTTTCACTTGCAGGAAGTATTTGTTTCTTTCAAGTATGTCGGAGGTATTGTGCTTTGATCTGATCATTCTGAAAACAGCCCTATGCTTCCTTCAAGCACGTGGATAACCTGAAGTGGTTTTAGGCGAGTTGTCCTTCTCCTCACGTCCCCTCACCTCCATGGCCCTTCTTCCTCAGCCCCTCCTTTCTCATCTTCTTTCTCTCCGCCTCCCTCTTTCCTTCCTGCTCTGATAGACTTGAACTTGATGTCCCACATGATCGACAATCATTAACTCAACTGGAAAAAATGCACACGCTTTTGAGGAATGGTGGGGATCCCTGGCGAGAAACGCGGTGATTTTGTTCCCACTTGACGGTTATAATTTTCACACTCACTGAGGGAGGGAAACATCATGAAACTCAGGGACTGGAAGATTGTACTGAAAAGGCAGTTTACTACTTTCTGCATCTGCTTTGCAGATTGCACTGACCAGTGTTTTTGAATTGTGTGGTAGGTCCTGAACTCAAGGCAGGCCGTGTTTCTAAGCCCGTGTTAACGGTGGCTATGCAGGGTGGCACCACGTACTTTGGGAATCAGTGTGGACTTTGGCAGCTGCAATGTTGCTGCCCTGGACTTACTGCTCTGTTTGCTAACACTGATGGGCTCTCAGCCGCTCAATTACTAGGTACAGGCAGAGGATACAGTTCCCTTTAAGGTGAGTAAGCGGTACTATGCTTACCTGTGTGTGGCTTTTCCATGCGGGGACACAGTGGCATTCACCCAGGCGGGGCTGCAGTTTCTGGCCCTGAGTCTCGTAAGAATTCATAGCTTCTTGTGATACTGTCATCACGGACTCGATGGACGCGAGTCTGAGTGAACTCCGGGAGATGGTGATGGACAGGGAGGCCTGGCATGCTGCAATGCATGGGGTCGCAAAGAGTCAGCACGACTGAGCGACTGAACTGACCTGAACTGTGATGCTGTCTAACGGGGGTGGGAACGAGGCCAGACTGACTGCAGATGGGATTCAGGGCAGCTCCGCCCGCTTGTCTCTGCCCAGTTGCTCTGGAGACTAGACGTGCACATGGCTTCTCCTTATGTGTAGCTGGTAACAGCCCAGGATATTTGAGAATTTCCTGTAAGACTGGGTGAGCTGAAGATCAGTTTCCCCCAGCAAGTCCAGGCCACACAGCCTCCCCAGATCTCTTCCTGCACACCCTCCGTGACAGCTTTACACCAGCTCTGATTGCTGTTGTTCAGTTGCTAAGTTGTGTCCAGCTCTTTGCGACTCCATGGACTACACCACGCCAGGCTTCCCTGTCCTTCACTGTCTACTGGAGTTTACCCAAACTCATGTGCATCAATCGGTGTTGCCATCCAACCATCTCATCCTCTGTCATCCCTTTCTCCTCCTGCCTTCAGTCTTTCCCAGCACAGGGTCTTTTCCAATGAGTCGGTTCTTCGCATCAGGTGGCCAAAGTATTGGAGCTTCACCTTTGGCATCAGCCCTTCCAGTGAATATTCAAGGGTTGATTTCCTTTAGGATTGGCTGGTTAGATCTCCTTGCGTTCTGATTACCTTTGCAAATAGTTAAGGCTTGCAAATAAAACTGAAACTATCTAAAGATGCTACAATGTTTAATTTTATGTGTCCGCTTGGCTGAGCCATGATACCCAGATATTTCTTTACAGATGTTTTTGTGAAGGTATTTTTTAGATGAGATGAACATTTAAGTGAGTAAACTTAAAGCAGATTACCCTCCATTGGGATTCCCAGGTGGCACAGAGGTAAAGAATCTGCCTGCCAAGCCAGAAGACGCAAGACGCGTGGGTTTGATCCCTGTGCTGGGAAGATCCCCTGGAGGAGGAAACAGCAACCCATTCCAGTATTCTCATCTAGAAAATCCCATGGACAGAGGAGCCTGGTGGGCTACAGTCCACGGGGGTTGCAAAGAGTCAGAGGCAACTGAATGACTGAGCTCACACACACATACCCCCTCCATAATATGGGTGGGCCTCACACAGTCAGTTGAAGGCCTTAATTTAAAAGCAGACTGACATCCCTGGAAGAAGAGGGGACGTGCCAGGACTCTGGACATGAACTGCAGCTCTCCCCTGGGTCTTCATCCTGCTGGCCAACCGGCAGACATGGTGCTTGCCAAGCCTTTCCCGTCGTGTGAGCCAATTCCTGAAGATAGATTTCTCTCTCTCTGTCTAAATGTGTACTTCCTGGTGGTCCTGTTTCCCTGGAGAACTCTAGTAAGAGGCCTTTATCAGAGAAGTACATTTTGGCATTCTTAAATGGATATAGATAAAATCTTCCATTTGGATTACTGCATTACATTTCCTAATAAAAATGTAACAACGCAAGGGGTTTGGGCCATTTTTATAGAGGACAGAGGAGCACACGGGAAGCGTTCACGATCATCCACGTTTCTGAACGAATGCTGAATGAAAAGCCTACAGCTGGTCTGTGATGGCATTCCCTCCCCTAGCAGTATAAAGGGTATCAGAACCAGTCTAATCCTCTAAAGAGAGTACACACGGCTTGCTAACTTATGGTGATGCTTAAGTAAAAAGCGTGTCTGCAAACATTGACTTTGGAAGAAAAAAATTACTCTCTTGTCTGTTTCAGTAGCATTTTTCTTCCCACGTATTCTTTTTGTTGATTGCTGTTCATGAGGGGAAAAAGGGCCAGACCCTTCCCATTTAAGACATACTGGAAAGAGCAATTGACGTGTCATTGACTGGAATTCAGTAACATTCTAGCCAGGGTCACCAGAGAGGCTGGAAATGAAAATCTTTTAACTGGGCCCATCAACACTCCACGTAAAGTTGGGCTCAGTTGCTTGGAAGAAGGGCAGAGTGAACGCGGAGCAGGCAACTACCAGCCTCTGCCACTCTGTGCTTCTCTTATTAATTTTATTTAAAATCTCAGTCTGTGGAAAAGCATTTTGCCTAGTTATTTTCGGTACTGCTATATTAAATCTGCCAGGCCTGAATCATCATTGTTTTTAGGGAAAAACAAAAGGCACACACACACACTTAAAATTACTGGAAAATGTTGGAGCTGGCAGGCATCTTAGACATAATCTGGCCCAGTATCTTCATTTTTCAGAGGAAGAAACTGAAGCACAGAGAGGGGAAGTGACTTAAATAAATGTCATAAGGCACCGTGAAGACTTCTTGGGAACAGGAAGTTGGTTGTCTCAGCCTATGTTTATACCCCCCTAATCCCTGGCATTTCAAGTTTAATCAAAGTCAGAAAGCTATCCAGCCCTTCAGGGCTGCATTTGTTTCTTTCCGTGAAACTTAACTGTACAAATACCTGCCATTTGGGAATCAGCAAGCCCAAGTAAAAGGTTGCAAATTCTTGCTGTACCACTTGCAGTATTTATTTTTAGCAGCGAAGGATCATTCTCATTCTTAGCATCTTGAAATAATAACAGCCAGCATCTACTGAGAATTAGTTTGTAAGCTCCGTGGAAGCTGGGATCAAGTTTGATTTTCCACATCACCATATCCGTCGAGCCTAGCCCAGTCCGTGATGCATACTACATAACACAGCAAGTAAACAGCTGCTGGGTGAGTGGCGATAGTGTTTACGAGGTGGCAGGCACGGTGTCAAGCACTTTCCATGCGTTCTCTCGTTCCATCTTCATAACCATCCCATGCTGCTACTGCTGCTAAGTCACTTTAGTCGTGTCCGACTCTGTGTGACCCCATAGATGGAAGCCCATCAGGCTCCCCCATCCCTGGGATTCTCCAGGCAAGAACACTGGAGTGGGTTGCCATTTCCTTCTCCAATGCATGGAAATGAAAAGTGAACGGGAAGTCGCTCAGTCGTGTCCAACTCTTAGCGACCCCATGGACTGCAGCCGACCAGGCTCCTCGGTCCATGGGATTTTCCAGGCAAGAGTACTGGAGTGGGGTGCCATTGCCTTCTCCGAACCATCCCATGAGGTAGGTAATATTTAAAACTGAAAATTGAAAAAGTGCCCACGGATGCATAGTCTGTCTGACTCCAGGGTTGCCATTGATCGTCATTTGAAATGTGTAAACCCACTCTTAGGTTGAGTGTGGGGGAGTTTTAAAAGTCTGCCTACTGACATGTTACCCAGCACCAAAATCAAGTTACTTAGCCTTAAAAAAAATGGAAGCGTGAAGTAGAAAAAGACTGACCTACCAGGTTAGCTAAAGATGGTTGGTTATTTTGGGAAGAATAGAATGAGGTTGACTTTGCCAACAAAGGTCCGTCTAGTCAATGCTATGGTTTTTCCAGTAGTCATGTGTGGATGTGAGAGTTGGATCATAAAGAAAGCTGAGCACTGAAGAACTGATGCTTTTGAACTGTGGTGTTGGAGAAGATTCTTGAGAGTTCCTTTGACGTCAAGGAGATCCAACCAGTCCATCCTAAAGGAAATCAGTCCTAATATTCACTGGAAGGACTAACGCTGAAGCTGAAACTCCAATACTTTGGCCACGTGATGGGAAGACCTGACTCACTGGAAAATACCCCTGATGCCGAGAAATACTGGGGGCAGGAGGTGAAGGGGATGACAGAGGGTGAGATGGCTGGATGGCATCACTGACTCAATAGACATGAGTTTGAGTGAACTCCGGGAGTTGGTGATGGACAGGGAGGCCTCGCATGCTGCAGTCCATGGCGTTGCAGAGAGTTGGACACAACTGAGCAAATGAACTAACTAACTGAGTGGAGAATAGTGATGCAATAAATTTTCTACCTGGTTTGAGAGTCAAGGGGCTTTCCTCTGAGCCATACATTCAGTTTGAACATGCCATCCTGTGGGGTTTCACTTCTAGGTCACAGATGAGAGACTCTGAAGCCTTATCCCGGCTCTATGCTTGTGATGCTAAATCTTCCCAGGGAAACAGTGCGTCTGTGCAGGTGCGGAGTGGAGCGGTGAGTTGCAAGAACAGACTCTGTGCTTTCAATGCCTTGGGTACTGCTTGCTCTTCCACCTTGTTGGGACAGAAGTTTTATGTTTTTTGTGTATGGATTTTTTTTTTCACCTGAGGCATGACTACTACTGCTGGAAGCCTGTGTTAGGTGGTGAGGATGAGTTTCTGTTTCTCAGAGCCCTGCAGAGAGACCTAAGCCATTGTGTCTGGAACAGAATCCCCAGAGCTGACCCATGGGAACGCCTTGGTCCAAGGACCCAGTCTTTGAGCAGATGCGGCTTAGAGACAGTGAGGCCACATTCCTTTAAAGGTTTTGTTTTTCCCTTCCCTGCATGTTTCTGGAGCGTGGTTGTCTTGACTGTGGATGCACAAATCATACAGCCACCTGAGGAGACCTCACACCTTGATGCCAGGCTCTGTCCCGAAGGGTCTGGTTTGGAGAGTGGTCTGGCCATTGGCATTGACGATGGAAGCATCCCAGGTGATTCTGACGTGTGGTCAGGGCTGTGGGTCACTCTCGTGGCCTTACAATCTCCTGCCTCTGTGATCATTGTTTTCCTTTGCCTGTCTCCCCTTCCCACACCCTGACTCATGTGGCCTGGGGGCTTCTGCTCATGTTTGGAGGGCATTTACAAGGAAGGTCAGAGACTGCGTTTGACTGGGCTGTAGAATGGGTGGGAGGAAGGTGAGGAAGGCTTCTATGAAACACACAGGGTGAGGTATGTGTAACAATGGATTGTTTCTCTTTTTAATTAAAAGTTAATGAATAAACCTAAGGAAAGAAAGAATTAAAACTAAACAAATGTGGACTGGAAAAATTTTTATGACTTTTCTGTAACCAGTAAATCTGAGCGCAGATTGCCTTCTAACAAGTGGAAACATTAGAGTAAATGAATGCTTTTGTAAGAAATGGGCTCAATAAAATGGACTCAACAGGAATTGAAAAGAAAAAGAATATGACCAATTATCATGGAAGAAATTGAGCCATTTGCCGTAAAACATCACACACAAATAATGTCCACTTGGATGATTTGAAATTATTGAGGGTCAGATGGTTTCTAAGGTGGTTTAAAAGTGTTCCAGAGTAGAGAAAAAGAGGTGAAGCTTCTGAATTATCTTTATGAAGCAGACACACCATTGATAAACAATGAGGAATGAAGGTACCACTTGGAAACAATCAGGTAAGCAATTTAAGTTTTCTTAAGAACATTGATATAAAAATCTCAGATGCAGTATAAGCAAATAAAGCAGAACAATGCATAAAAGGTTACCACCGTGGTGTAGAGAAGCTATTCTAACAAATCAAAAATGGATCAGTTTGGGAAATCTGCTGAAGGAATTTTCTGTTTTGATGGGTAAAGGAGGGGGAAAGTATCATGATTTCAAGAGATGTGGCAAAGGCATTTGACAAAATTCAATATATGGCTTGGATAAACAAAATAGTAAAATAGAAATAGACCATCTCAGGGAAATTTCCATAGGTTTTCATTATGCTTAATGGCGAAACACTAGAACCAGTTTTTCAAGTTGGAAATAGACGGGATGCCCACAGAATAACCACTATGATTGAACAGACATAACAGCAAGTTTAAAGCACCAAGTGAACAATGGTTTCTATGTGACAGCAAATTATTTCACCCTCCCAGCACCCTGAAAGACAAGTGCTGTGCTCTTCACATTGTACTGATGAGAAAATAAGGGCACAGAGGAGTAACTTGCCCAAGGTCACCCCACCAGGGAGTGACAGAGCCGGAATTGGAATCTGTGCCTGGACATCCTCTAGGAAGAAAATTCTTGATAATAGGAGACTCGGATAAATGGAGACTAGAAGATAATTTTGTAACGATGGCATTCCCTTTAAACTTATTAATGAATTAGGAAATTCTCAGATTGTAATTCCAATAAAACTTCCTTAACTTGAAAAACCAATTCTGAAGTTCCTCTAGAGAAATGGGACTTCCCTGGTGGCTCAGACAGTAAATCGTTTGCCTGCAATGTGGGAGACCTGGGTTCAATCCCTGGGTTGGGAAGATCCCCTGGAGAAGGAAATGCCAACCCATTCCAGCCTTCCTGCCTGGGAAATCCCATGGACAGAGGAGCCTGGCGGGCTACAAACTGTGGGAATTGGACATAACTGAGTGACTTTACTTTTCACTTTCCACTAGAGAAATGGATATTCAAGAATAGCCAGGAAAGATCTGTAAAGAAGTTTTCAGCTGGTCAAAATGTTCCCTCGGGTTTTCCTGTGGGATCTTGTGTGCATGCTCAGTCGTGCCCAGCTCTTTGTGACCCCGTGGACTGCAGCCCACCAGGCTCCTCTGTCTGTGGAGTTTTCCTGATAAGAATACTAGAGTGGGTTGCCATTTCCTCCTCTAGGGGATCTTCCTGATCCAGGAATCAAATCTGCGTCTCCTGTCTTGGCAGGCAGATTATTTACCCCTGAGCCACCTGGGAATCCCAGTAATATTTTATGGAAGAACAAATATTTTTTTGTTTGTTTTGCCAACCCAATTTAATGTTGGGAAGGAGGGACACATTAAGAATTAAGACTGACATGTATACATGGCTGTATTTAAATAGATAACTGAGAAAGATCTACTTATAATGGCAGAGAACTCTGCTCAGTATGCAGTAGTAACTTAAGTGGGGAAAGAATTTGAAAAATAATAGATACATGTATTAATATATGTGTAACTGAATCACTTTGCTATCAGCTGAAACTAAGACGACACTGTTAATCAACTGTACTCCAACATAACATGTTGAAAAGAAGTATAGTAAGGAGGAACATTAAGTTGTAGCCCTGCAGTTGGCATGGTAACTGCCCAGGAATCAACCAATGGGGGTTGTAGAACAGGGGTCAGCAATCTAGGGATAGCAGGCCAAACACAGCCATGCACATCCTTTTATGCAGTACCTGTGGCTGCTCTCAGTTACAAAAGCGGAGCTGAGTAGCTGCAGCAGAGGCCACTCGATGGGTTCAGCAATATTCACTCTCTGTTCTGTTAGAGAGAAGTCTGCCAACCCTGGCAATAGAGTAAAGTCTGCACCAAGCATCTAGAGATGGCATTTAGAAATCAATGGGAGGTTTGCCCTGGTGGTCCAGTTGTAAAGAGTCCACGTGTCACTGCAGGAGACGCAGGTTCAATCCCTGGTCCGGGAAGATCCGACATGTCCTGGAGCGACCAGGTCCATACCCCACAGCCACTGAGACTGTGCTCTAGAGCCCGTCCTCTGCAAGAAGAGGAGCCACTTCAGTGAGAAGCCTGCTCACCACAGCTGGAGAAAGCCTGCACGCTCAAGGAAGACCCAGCGCAGCAATAAATAAATAAAGTAAAGTAAATCACTGGGAATGGGAATCCCCGACTGTCCAGGACTGACCAAAATAATAATAATAATAACTGGGGTTATTTAATTACAACAGTTGTCATATTTCCTGTGCCCCTCTTCCTCCAGGATACACACACAAATGGCCAACATTAGGTAAAAATTGTACGGAAAGAAAATAGAGCATTTATCAATCTGCTGTGGAAAAACTTTTTCCAGGGATGGCATCAGTGAAGATAAAGAAAGAGTGTTAAAATATGAGTACAAACAAAAAAATGTTTAAATGGCAAGGAAACAGCAGAAACAATACTTCAAGCTAAATGGCAAACTCAGAAAAAAAATTTTAAGACATCTTTAGATGGTTTGATATTTAGTGGTTCCATTGCAGATTACAGAGTCCACACTGGCTTGTTAAGCAGGATGGGATTTAACGCAAGGGATTAAGAGGTTCCTGAATTGTTGGCAGGGCAGGAGGCGATCTCAGAGCTGGTCTGCCAGGGTGAGTACTGCTCTTGTTCATCCAGGAAACTGCAGAGGAAGCTGCTGTCTCCTCCCATGACCGTCGGGTCCCAGGCTCACAGATGTGAGCAGAGATGGGGAAGTTTTAGCCAGCCATGTGGACGCATGAGCCCCCTGGAGCCTACTGACCCCACAGCAGCAAACATGACTACCGCGTGTGCCTGCTGTGCTTACCCAGCTTCTCAAGCTTCCTGCCAGCAGGCCCCAGTGGTCAGGTGACATTTGAGAGCTTAGCTGCAAGGGAGTCTGGCAAGTGTGGTTTTTGGCTCTTCTGGAAGCAGAGGAGGGTTGGGCAGGTGCTGAAGGAGCCGGTCTGCCTCCCGTAACTGTGCACCCTGGCGCGCACGTTGTGGGCCCTGTGAGAAGCTAACCAGGAAAAGATAAGCATCATAAGTTTTAAAAATGGGCAAAGGAAAAGACACGTAACTCAAGTGAGGAGGACCAGGAGGTCAACAAAAATGAAAAGCCATCAACTTTATTATAGTCAAGAAGTGCAAGTGACGTCATCAGTGACAAAACTGCAGTTGGCCCGGATGTGGGGGCAAGAGGCACCCTCATCACTGTAAGGTCAGAAAACCCTTGTACAGGGCAAATCAAGCCATGGATCCAGCAATCCTGCCTTGAGGAGTCTCTGCCAAAGGAATAGACATTTCATGAGGTAACAGGAGGCACATTCAAGCATCAGATTGCTGCTCTCTGAGTATTGTTCTTTAGTTGCAAAATATTGCAGGCAATCTAAATGCCCATCAAATGGGGACTGAGGAAACAAATGCAGCACTCACACCACAAAATCGCCTCTGGAATAGAGGGGTCACGCCGGGGGACAGTGCCGTGAGGCCGCTGAGTGCACAGCCTTTGGAACTAGAGGGCCTGGATTTGGACCCAGATTCTACCACTTACTAGCTGTGGGGTCTTGGAACGTACTCAGTTTTGACATTTGGAAAATAGAGATAATGACAGCCAAGTAGACATAATAATAGATAAAGCCTTCCTGGCTGGGATTTTATGAGAATTAAATGAGTGAATATGATGTTTCCTTTTGAGCTCTTAGAGAATATTAGATGTTATGATGTTTGCTGCTCAAGATCAGTGACCGTTGTGTGACATTTCAAGTGATAAATTAAGGTTTCAAAAGATCAACTACACCATGATTTGTTTTATGTAAAAAGCAGTGTACTTGTGAGAACACACACATTAATAACAGAGGCAACGACAGAAGTTTCCAGAGTTTACGATACTAACAGAGGTCCCCTTTGAATGGGATTTCAGGTGACTTTACTTTATTTGCACTGTCTTTGTGCAAATATGTGTACGTGTATGTGTTTAGAGCTTCCCTGGTGGCTCAGTGGTAAAGCATCCGTCTGCAGTGCAGGAGATACGGGTTGACTCCCTATGTTGGGAAGATCCCCTAGAGGAGGGCGAGAATCCAGGCAAGAACAGGACAGAGGAGGCTGGCGGAAGGACAGGGGAGGCTGGCGGAAGGACACGGGAGGCTGGCGGGCTACCGTCCATGGGGTCACAACGAGTTGGACGCGACTGAAGTGACTGAGCACGCACTCACAAGTATGTGTTCATCATGTGCTGAAGGTTAGTTGCATAGTCGTGTCCGACTTCTTTTTGTGATCCCATGGACTATATAGCCTGCCAGGCTCCTCTGTCCTTGGAATTCTCCAGGCAAGTGTACTGGAGTGGGTTGCCATTTCCTTCTCCAGAGGAACTTCCCGATCCCAATATCGAACCTGGGTCTCCTACATTGCAGGCAGATTCTTTACCAACTGAGCTCAGGAGGCCCTTATAATATGCTGCTGCTGCTGCTAAGTCACTTCAGTCATGTCTGACTCTGTGCGACCCCATAGATGGCAGCCCACCAGGCTCCGCCATCCCTGGGATTCTAGGCCAGGGTTTAAATTCGCCCCTCTTATTCTTTTGATTAGGGTGAGGCCCGGTCACTGTGGCAGACAGAGCCCTGAGGTCCCTGCAGGTCCCGGCTTCTTGGACCTTCACCTCCCACTTGGTGCCCCTTTCTCCAGCTCCATCACACCCACCTGCCTGGCCAGTAATCATACATGTCCTGAGGGACTCATCAAGTGTGGAAGCAGAGAGATCATGAGGCTTCACTACCCAGGAGAGTGAGGCAGTGGAAACCCACCCATGAACACTCAGCCTGTCTACCTAGGTACACTGTAGGAAACTCACATCACCCATGAACACGCGGCCTGTCTGGCTAGGTACACTGTAGGAAACTCACATCACCCATGAACACGTGGCCTGTCTGGCTAGGTACACTATAGGAAACTCACATCACCCATGAACATGCTGGCCTGTCCGCCTAGGTACACTGTAGGAAACTCACATCACCCATGAACATGCTGGCCTGTCCGCCTAGGTACACTGTAGGAAACTCACATCACCCATGAACACGCTGGACCACAGCGGAGAGGCGGGTTTCCTAGCCTGAGTCAGGCACTGGCTCAGGTCGCCATGGCAACCATGATGGAAAGGTTAAAAAAAAAATGGTTTTGCTGGAAGGAAGCACTTTTCTTTATCATTAGTGGCATAAAAATAAGAAGCTTATAGTTTTGATATTTTTGACAGCAGCCTTCTTTCCTCCATCACTGAAGTCTCAGAGCAAGAATTCCAGTCCTTTGGATACAGGTTCAGACAAATACTGAATAATTCGGCATGTAAGCTCTTTATATAAGCAGTGCTCTTTGGCAAGTTTGTCCTATTTTGACCTGCGGACTGCGGAGATTATTGTTCAGTAAATGTGTTGGAAATGAGGCATCCAAATGAGTGATACCTTCTTCAGGACAGGACAGCATGTCTGTGAGTTATTTGGAAGGTGCTTCCAGTCGAGAGGAGATCACCCACTTCTGCAGCTCTGATCTGTGGTGGTTTAGCTGCTTCTGCCCGATCCTGTTTCTGATACCTGTCCCTGCTCATCCAGGGGCTTCCAGGTGGCGCTGGTGGCAAAGAATCCACCTGCCAATGCAGAAGATGCAAGAGATGTGGGCTTGAGCCCTGGGTCAGGAAGATCCCGTGGAGCAGGAAGTGGCAGCCCACGCCAGGACTCTTGGCTGGGGCATCCCATGGACAGAGGAGCCTGGGGGGCTGCAGGCCACTGTGGGCTGCAGTCCATGGGGCCACGAAGAGTTAGAAATTATTAAAAAATATTTATAACTGTTGTTGTTTTGAGCCCCAAATCTGCCTTTCTAAGATGATTCTAATTTTAGGTCAGAATCAACTCCCAGAAAGTGAAATTCTTGTCTCACTTCAAAGCTTTTCAAACAGAGGAAGGTCCCTGATGTGGACTGCTTTAGAAAGCGATGTGAGATTATTGTCTATGGAGGGGATTTCCGGGGTCCTCCAGTCCTGGGCCTGAGAGGGGGAAGCAGACACCCACGGACAGCCTTGTTTGACACGACAAGGTGTTGTCTGCTCTTCTCCCCGACATTCCCCTCTTGATCTAGCTGTGCTCAAGCATCAGGACAGATGCTACGCCTCTGAGAAGGCTTCCTGGTTCTCCTGGGGGCTGCCTGCCTCTGCTGCGGCTCCTTCCCCCATGGCGAGGGGGTCTGTGGTCAGACTGATCTCCTCCCCGAGGATCACAGGAGGGGCTGCTGTCTATCTTTGAGTCCCAAGCGCCCATCTGACTCTGGGACTCGGTAACTGTCGAATGTTCGGTGTGGATGGTACATGCTCCTGAGGACAGGGAGATAAGCTCCCATGACTGGTGCCGCCTAAGATGACATTCCTTTCCTGCCCTGCTGGTTTTTAGCGAGTGTGTGGCTGAGCTGCTGACAGATGAGCTCTCACCCACTGTGATGTCCCAGAGCTTCAGGGAGACATGCAGGGACCAGGAGGGGTGCTCCCTTGGGCTTTCCCTGTCTTTTCAGTGTGATGGATTTGGTGTTGGGTGCTCTCACTCTGTTTGGTCTTGAGCTATTCAAATAGTGTAACAGGCTGGTATTGGGCATGGAGCACAGTCACCTCCCGCCAGAATCACCTGCAAAGCCCCACAGCCAACACCCAGCCATGCTAAGGATCCTGTGTTTCGAGTTCAGAGAGCTGCCAGCAGGTGGACCTGGCCCCTCTCTGCAAGGCTTTCTGAGAGACACCGGCTGGAGAAGTGGGCTTATCCTGTTACCCTAACTGTCTCCTGATGGACAGTTAGTGGGGAGGGAGGCACCCTCTTGGGGGGTATGTGTGTACTGGTGCTGAAGAGAGGCTATTCCTTTTGCTTTCCACCCCAAACAAGAGATGAGCATGTCCCAAATTCACAGAGGGAGCCTGAACCGTCCCTCTTTCCACTCATGTGGAGCTGGGGTTCATTTCATTTCCTCCGCCCAGGCCCCTAGACTGCTGGGCTGTGCAGCTGAAGCTGCCTGCACAACTTTCCTGGGCCTGGCAGGACTTCAGAGTGTCCTGGGTTCTAGTTGTCGTTCAGTCCCTCAGTCATGTCCGACTCTTTGTGACCCCATGGATTGCAGCACGCCAGGCCTCCCTGTCCATCACCAACTCCTGGAGCTTGCTCACACTCATGTCCATCGAGTCGGTGATGCCATTCAACCATCTCGTCCTCCGTCCCCTTCTCCTCCTGCCCCCAATCCCTCCCAGCATCAGGGTCTTTTCCAATGACTCAGCTCTTCACACCAGGTGGCCAAAGTACTGGAGCTTCAGCTTCAGTATCAGTCCTTCCAATGAATATTCAGGGTTGATTTTCTTTCAGATGGACTGGCTGGATCTCCTTGCTGTCTAAGGGACTCTCAAGAGGCCATTCCAGCACCTCAGTCTGAAGGCATCAATTCTTCGGCGCTCAGCCTTTCTTACTGTCCCAGGTTCCAGGGCACGCCCCAGAAGGGTGGCTGCTGCCTTTCCTCTCTCCTTGAGAGAGACTGTCTACTGGAGACGGGACTCTACAGCCTCGGCTGGGGGTACTGAGGGGGCTGGGACAAGGGCCAAGCCAGCAGGACTTCCTGGGGGCAGAGACCCTGAGGACCACCCTCCCTCCTGGGAGTCCATTTCGAAGGCCCAGCTCATGGAGGGGACTGATGTTTAATCAGATTTAGAGAGACAGGGGCCTCCACCTGAGAGGGGCTGGTCTCCACCCTAGGCAACTCTTGGTCTTCCTGTTCCAACACCATGGCCATAGGAAGCGAAACAGACAGACAGAGCTGGGGCGTTGAGCGGCTGAAGGTCTAGCCTGCCCTGCAGGGAGGACTTTGAATCAAGTATGGGTTTGAAGAGTTAAAATGAATACTGGGTCTTCAGGAGCTGGAACTACACTGTTCTAATAATCAAAAGTGACCAAAAAGTGTTGGAACAGGTTAAGATATTGTTATAATCCCCCTCTCGCCAATGGAGGAGGGGGTTGGTATTTGCAGAATGGATTCTTTGGGGCAGGGATTCTTTAGGGAAGTTACTGGAGAAACAGAGTCCATTCCATGCTTATATCACCACCGAGTGGGACCAGCAGCGAATCGGCTTCTTTGAGTATGTTTATAGAACAGCTACACGTCCATGGAACTGTACCACTGTGGACAGGGAGGCTGCTGGGAGGCTGGGCCATCTTCCCATTTTTAGCGAGTTGCCTGGAAGTCACGGGGGTCTGATGAATGAGGCTGTGAAGAGAAGCTCTCTCCTTCCCATATCTGTGGTGTCATGATTGTGTGGAGCAGGCCTTGGGGGCTCCTTTTCTGATCACAGGAAGGAGCTTCATTTGGGATGTAAGATTGAGTCACCCAGCCACTCAGCTATGAGTAGGACATGCTCCTTGGACTAGAAAATTGCAGTGGGTGGCATGGACTTAGGCGTGTGAAGAAGTTGGAAAACCCACTCTCTTTTTTGTTTCTTAATTTTCCCTCCCTTCCTCGCTTTCTCTTCCTCCCGTCCTCCTTCCTTTCCTTCCTCTCTTTCTTCTCTCCTTCCTTCCTTCCTCTCTTTCTTCTCTCCTTCCTTCCTTCCGCTCTCTCTCTGTTGTGTTTCGCTCCCTGTGCTTCCACTTTGAAGAATTTACAAGTGCATAAGCATTTATTTGGGCTTTCCCAGAGGCTCAGATCATGAAGAATCCGCCTGCAATGAAGGAGAGGCAGGTTCAGTACCTGGGTCAGGAGGATCCCCTGGAGAAGGAATGGCCACCCACTCCAGTGTTCTCGCCTGGAGAATCCCATGGACAGAGGAGCCCGGTGAGCTATAGTCCATGGGGTCACAAAGAGTCGGACACGACTCACTATGACCACTAAGCCTTGGATTAACTGCTGTTTATCATCCGTCGGCCTTCTCCACTTGACCACAAGTTTCCAAAGCCAGCTGTGTCTGTTGGGTTCACTCTCCTCTGTCGCCAGCCCTCTGATGGGCACGGGGTGGGCGCGCAGTGTAGGCTGAGCTCAGTGGGGGCCATCAAAATAATATTTTTTAAATTGCTAATTTTATCATGAGCTAAATATCCCGCTCTCAAGAAGCTGTGACCTGCATGAGCTCCCGTTTTCCCCTGAAGTATCCTCACTGTGATTTTGTGCGGTCTCAGCCCGAGTCCCCTCCCCAGGGGAGTTCTGGGAGCTCTCCGAGGGGCTTCCCTCAAGGGGCTCAGGAAAGCCGTGCCCGCTTCTCTGTGCTGTTTCCCGGTGCCCAGCGTCCCCCGTGAGGTGCTTGTTACGGGGCCCTTGGAGGGGGCAGTTGGTGGGCACGGCTCCCCGTCTTGGTGGGCCTCTCTAGCTCCCCGTTCGCGCTTCAGGAGCATAAACTGTCCTCTATTTTTCTCTTCTCTCTTGCCCTGGGCCAACTTCTTTCTGTAACTTCTAGGAGAACATCAGAGACCCAGAAGGCACAGAGTGTAACTTAAAACCTCCGAATGTCATTATCTGTGACCTACCGGGCCGGGGGTCCCCCTGAGGGCCGCTTTCCTTCCACCTCCTGGCCAGCCGCCTCCTAAGAGGGGGTAGCCTGCAGGCTCCAGGCGTCTCCCTCCGTCAGGGTCCAGGACAAGCTTGTCTTGGCATCTGAAGAGAAGAGGAATTTTGTTTTTGCCTAACCTGAATATAAAGCCCATCCATCCGCTGAAAGACACAGCCTATTCGCATTATTGAATGAGTCCCCTTGGGACATCAGCGTTCAGGTTACTCTGCTGCATTTAAGGTCTTTCCCAGGGGCAATGGGTGGGAAGCTGCTAAGATACATTTTCCTAAATCGAAACATGGTCTCCCCTGAAAGTAAATTCAAGGCTCCTCCCTTAGGAGACAGAAACCATTTATAGCATCGAAAGACTGGGATTTTCAGTGAGGTCCACCCCCATTACCTCATCATTACAATAGTTGTCTTTTGGAGGATAACCCTCATTTGGATGTCGCGTTTTGGTACCTTTCTTAGAAACCCAGTCACTACTTTGCACTTACAGTTGCTTATTATTAATTTAACAAGTATTCATTGAACATTTACACGGTCCTTGTTTCCGTGGAGTTTACATTCTTAGATCAGGGATCAGCAAATTTTTGTGTGTGTAAATGGTCAGACCATAAATATTTTAGGCTTTGCAGGCCATGGGCCTCTGGGTACAACTTTCAGCACTGCTGTTTTAGCACTTAAGCTTCCATAGATAAAATATAAATGAGTGGACATGACTGTCTCGGAGAGAACTTTATTTACGGAACAGATGGTGGCCTGGGTGCGGCGGTTTGTTGATGCCTGTTCTAGAGAATGAAACAGATATATCACACGGCAGGTATGATGAAGTGCTAAGAATAAAAAAGAACCCAGTGGACAGCAGAGGATGGGTCATGCAGGACTTTATGCGGAGTGAGGTTAGAAATCCCTGGAAGATTTAAGCAGGGAAACGGTCTCACCCAGCTGTAGTGGAGCAAGCACCCTGAGGGAAGGGTGGAAACTTGGGGACGAGTTGGAAGGTCCCCAGGCAGATGGAGGGTGGCTGGTCCAGGATGGGGTTTAGATGGCTTCTAGATGGATTTAGAGGTTGACCAACAGGCTTGGCTGAGGGTCTAAATAGTTCAAGGATGACTCTATGGTTGTAGCTTGAGCAGTGGAAAGAACGGCTCTTTCATCTACTGAGATAAATAAGAGAGGAGGAGTAGGTTTGGGGCAGAAGACCAGCAGTTCTGTTTGGGACACGTTGAGTGTGAGATGCCCGTCAGATGTTCAGATAACACTGCCGTGCAGGCGGCTGGATGGATGCATCTGGAATGAAGAGGGGGCGACCTGGTGTCACAGAGTCTCGCTTCCTCAGCACGTGGATAGGAGAAGGAAATGGCAACCCACTCCAGTACTCTTGCATTGAAAATTCCATGGATGGAGGAGCCTAGTGGGCTACAGTCCATGGGGTCACCAAGACTCGGACAAGGCTGAGCGACTTCACTTTCTTTCTATAGTTCCTTTTGGAAAAGGAGATGGCAACCCACTCCAGTGTTCTTGCCTGGAGAATCCCGTGGACAGAGGGGCCTTGTGGGCTATAGTCTATGGGGTTGCAGAGAGTCGGACACGACTGAGCAACTCACACACACACACACACACACACACTCACACACACACACACACTCACACACACACACACACACTCACACTCACACACACTCTCACACACACACTCACACACACTCACACACACACACACACTCACACACACAGCACGCGGATGGTCCTCGCGGGCACGGATGCAATCGGCAAGGGAATGAGAGCCAGGTTAGGAGGAAGGTCCGAGGATGGAGCCTGGGAGGTTCTGGATCTGGAGTGGGGAAGAGGAGGGCGGGGAGCAGAGGAGCCGTCTGGGGAGGCTGAGGCGCGGCCGCAGGAGAGGAGCAAGGCGCGGGCTCAGGGCAGGGGTCCGAGGATGCTGCTGGATGCGGGCTGGAGTGAGGGCTGAGAAGGGTCTTCCCGCGGCGAGATGCTGGGAGGTGCGGCCCTCTCAGCTGGTGAGCCCTTTGCGTTGCCTCTTGGTCCTGCTTTCCTGTCCCCTTGAGGCTCCTGCTGCTTTGCTTTCAGCAAACCCCCAGGCCATCACGCTCCCCTGATCCCTCCCCTTTTCTTTGCAATTTGGTGGGGGAAATCGTGCCTCCCAAATTGCTCATAATCCGTGGCTCCCTTTGTGCTGAAAGGGGAAGCCAGCAGTCAGAGAATGACTTCTGGAGGAAAAAGCAACCATTTCGAACACAAACACAGGCCCATCATAGACCCCCTCCCCCCACCACCCCCGTTGGCCTGGC
>SJXQ01007245.1:253726-301444 GCA_006408695.1 Aepyceros melampus
AGACTCAGCGCGACAAAAGCAAACAGCCTCGCGTGGCCCCCGCTGGAGTCCGCTCCTCGGGGCTAGCATCTTGGGGTGGTGGGAGGGGTGGCTCGCAGACTTCCTGGAGCTGGGAGCTGGGGGACCCTCAGGGGCACACATCTGGGTGCCTCCGGGAGTCCTGCTAACTGCTCTAGACCAGATCAGGCCCAGTTCCATATTGCAGTTAAAACCAAAAGCTCACCCTTCCTGCCCAGTGAGTGGGGACACCGCAGAGCGGGGACAAGGCGGCTGCCAGCAGTTCAGCAGCAGCTGATCGTGTCCTCGAGAGCGTGGCCCTGGAAGGTGGGGCGTCTCCGAACGGAGCACCCTGAGGTGTGCAGGGAGAACAGTGCTTCCTCTGAAGCCTGCGGGAGCCACGGAGAACGGTCTTTGCAGGGATTTATCGTGAGCCAGCCGCTGAGCCGGCACTCCCAAGCCTGGAGTCACTCACACTGTGCTGATGGTCATCACGCGTGACTCGCGTTGCCACTGTGCACAGGAGGCATCCCGAAAATGCAGATTAATTAAAATAAGCCAAAAATGCCGTCTTTTTCTTATCATTTTAGCAAATGCATACGTAAATATCTATACTATGTGCTTGCCTGCTCATTTGTGTTCGACTTTTTGCAACCGCATGTACTGTAGCCCTCCAGGCTCCTCTGTCCGTGGGATTCTCCAGGCAAGAAGACTGGGCTGGGTTGCCAGTTTCCTCCTCCAGGGGATCTTCCCCACCCAGGTATCAAACCTGGGTCTCTTACGTCTCCTGGATTGGCAAGCACATTCCTTACCACTGAGCTACCTGGGAAGCCAAAATATCTATACTTATATGTTATTTTATGTATAGCAGGTAATACATGAAATAATACATGGTGTATGTTATGTATTTACTCATATTATACGTTTACATATATGTTTGTAACCCTGGCACAGTACTTGCTTTGCTCACAGAGCGGTTAAGCCTACACACGTAGATGTATCTGAATGTGCTTTTGAGGGAGGAGTACTTGCATCATTGAATGCCCTTGCTTTTGGGGAGGGAGGATCAGGCTTGGAGAGATGGAATGGCTCCTTCACCCGGCGCAGCTGAGGAAGGAGCCCGCCTCTTTCCTTTCCTGTCCTCCTCCTCCCTGGGGTGACCTCGGCGCTGCAGTCATGCCGGTAAAGCAGCTCCAGCGAAACGTCTCTTTCCAAACAGTAGCATGCTTGTCACGCAGCAGTGTTCATCAACGTCTCAGGACAACAGCAAAAAGGGGAGAAAAAGAGGAAGTGATGGGTGAGTTTCTGTCTGAGGTCTAGTTCCTCAAAGACACGCCTTGGAGCTAAACCAAAGGCAGACGATTGCCCCTCCGATGGCACTTCTTTCCAGGGGACGGATTTCCTCTTGTGAGAAGCGTCTCATTTTTAGACAAGAACATAAACAGAAATTCCATTCTGGCTCCCCAAGTGTCGCGGGCATATTTCAAAATATCTTTCTACCAAAACAGGAGGTAGAAATAGTGTAAAAGTGCTCTGATATGCACTGAAAGAAATCTATCAAGGAATTCTACAAATTAGCCTCCTAAAGGAAAAGGTATGTGACATGACCCTTAGGTCTTCAAATCTTTGCTTGCCAATTTCCAGGAGATGGAAGGTCTCAGTTCTAAGGGTTGTCCACTAGATGGCAGCATGATCATGGTTAAAGTCTCATATTTGCTTTCTCTGACACAGAAAAGTGGATTTATTTCTTTGATCAGAGGTTGGAACCCAAAGGTTTTATGGGTACGAATATTCTGTTAAAATGTTATAAATGAAACTACATATTTAATATATAATTCTTCTTGTTATGTGTGAAATATCATATTGGCTTTCTAACCATAATTCTTCCCATCATTACTCAGATCCATGTGTGACTTTGAGTGTGTGATAGTCACGCAGCCGTTTGACTCTTTGCTCAGAAACCATGTCTTCTCTGTGCGTGGATTTCTCCAGGTAAGATACCGGAGTGGTTAGTCATTCCCTTCTCCAGGGGATCTTCCTGAGCCAGGATTGAGCCCAAGTCTCCTGCATTGCAGGTGGATTCTTTCCCATCTGGCCACCAGGAAAGCCCAAGTCCTTTGCTAGCTACCACCACTCTTAGTTGACTAATCCCAACATTTGCTCTGGTTCTTCAAAGGGCAGGGAGTATGTGCTTATGAAGCGGCTCGGTCTACACCAGCCTCATAGTGTAGATCTGGTAATTGCCGCTTGATCATGATTTTCACCGAGTTCTGTGAGGTAGTCAATCGCTTCTTTTCCTACCACGATTAAACATGAACTAAAATCTGATTTTTGATATTTCAATGACGCACTATGTTAGATCATTATGTTTTCACTGAGTGCCAGGCCATGTGAGCTGTTGGCAATGCTCGCCGAGGTTTTCATGATGGTTACACGCTAATGAAATATACCACAAGACATAGGGAAAGAACATCCTTCAGGACTAAGTAAATTCCTTTCGATAAGTCCTCTTAAGGCTTAGATACTTTGTTGGTTACGAAAAATTCTTTTGGAAAGAGCTGGGTGATCAGGAAAAGAGTTAGGACCAGAGGGGCTCAGAGGTGAGTTTCCAAATCTAGGGATTATGAGGAGGAGACCGAGGCCAGGCGTATTTTTTAGGACCACACTGCGGCCGTCTGCTCTTGTCACTGTTTGTCATCTCTAGGAGACAGCCGCACAGACAAGGCAAAACGTTAGAGAAGTCTGTGGACAGGCTGGTTAGCACAGTCGTCTAAATAAATGAATGCGTCCACAGACTGTGGGGACCAGAAGTCACTGTGCCGGGCGAAATAACTCTTCCCTGTCTTACAGCACCTGATGGTTGATCAAGCGCGTTCAGATATATTACACGTGAGGCTACCAACGCGAGGCCCCGAGTGTGCAGCGGCCAGGCCCAGCTGCCGCAGCTAGGCAGTGGCGAGAGAATTCAGAGGTGGGGGGGACAAGACCTGTCAAGTGCCCATCAGAGGTACCCCATCAATCACATTTTACTGTGGCCACTATTTACTAGGAGTCAGGTCGTTGGTTTCCGGCATTGCACCCTGACATCAGGCTCTTTCTGGTCTAAGGCTTAATGACGAGATCTCCAGGTGAGTCTCTAAGTTCCAGCGTTGACTCTGTGTGAGTGTGAGTGTGTGTGTCTGACCATCACACTCCATTTCTGGGGTTTCTGTGCCTTGGCTCCACTTGTGTTTTGGTGGGTTGTGGGAGGAGATGGTGTGCCTCGTCCTTCAGGGGCCGGCAGGACGGTAAACCAGACCAGCACTGTTGCTGGGCAGAGGGTGAATTAAGCGACAGGCTTTTCCAGAGAAGAAATGTGAAAAGGCCACCCTGCCTGTGATTAGCAGGCTGAAAAAGGCTTTTTGTTGTCGCTGTTGTTGCGGCAAGTGGGACTTGAGGGTGAAGCTTATTTATAACTCGGGGTGACGGGAGGCCTCAGCGGTGCAGTGGCTATTAAAAGCGGGAAAAGCTGTTTGCCGTAACCTTATAAAACGGGCTTTCTATTTCCAACAACAGGAACGAGCAAACAGAAAGAGAAAACTGCGAAAAAGTGAAAACAGCAAGATGGCAGGAGATTGCGAGCGAGGACTGAGCAGAGGCGCCAGGGTTTCCTGGGCCTGGAGTTTCCATAAGGAAACAACTACATTTAGAAAGTGGCAGCGCCGTGTGACATTCGCTAAGTGATTTTGATGATTGACTTTTCAATTGAGTTTCTGTAGTAAGAAGTGAAGGAGGGTGGGGGGTGAGGAAAAAGCAATTTTCCCAATGGGAGTATAAAACCCTTCAGCCTAATGAAATGTTTTCTCTGGTTTAGAGATAACAACCCACTTCTTTTGGGTTTTATGCCTAATATTGATTCTTTGTGTATTTTTTATGGAAGCCTTGATGAAATTCAGTTAATTGTATTTTATTGGAATGGGAGAGTGTCCTGTTTAATATTCTCTAATCTCCTCACCCCTGGTTCTTCCTACCTTCCCCCCTTCTCCCTATCAATAGTTTAACTTTGATGGATAGTTTGTGGTGGTTAAAAAAATATCAAACTCTCACTCTACTTTCTTGATCCGCTTCCAGTTTGCACAGTTGCAAAAGCACTGAAAAAGCCAAGTTCCTTTAAGCAGTAAGAGGCTGAAATATGGTCATTAAATCCTGATGGGTTTTTCATTCTGCCTCTCATAATTTTAAGGAGAACCACTTTCTGAGATGGTTGGATAAATGCAGAAAATATCATAAGGGGGAAAGTGAGGTCCCAAGGCAGCTTTTAAACTTGCAGGGTGTTGAGTTTATTTACAAACACCAGCAGAGCTAGTGAGTTACCAGGGTAGCTTCACCAAGCAGCGGGGAGGGGACTCTGGAACATGAGATGGCAGGTGCAGGGGCGTCAGCCATTCGGGGGCTAGCTTGCAGGGGGCTGCCCTGTCTTCCATCTTTTTATGTCTCAGTATTTTATCTAGAGAAGGCCTTGTCTTGAGAGAACTGCTTTGCCACTGGGCAATAAGATGACTTACTTCTTGGGATGTCTCATAAAAGGATCGAGCAGGAAGACTTAGTCATTGAGAGAAACTGTAATCTTTCTTGACTGAATGGGGTGGACATGGGAAGCAGAATGAGATTTAGAATTGCTCAAAGGATAAAAGGGTTTGGATTTATTTAAGGCCCCAAAATAATTAAAATGAAAGATAATAGAGAGATAGGATATTATGCTACAAAGAGTCCTGCCTTAGTATTTAGAAGCCTTGCATTTTTTTGAGTCCTGGTTTTGTGACTTAGAGGGGCTCCCTGGTGGCTCAGAGGTTAAAGTGTCTGCCTGGAATGCGGGAGACCTGGGTTTGATCCCTGGGTCAGGGAAAATCCCCTGGAGAAGGAAATGGCAACTCACTCCAGTACTCTTGCCTGGAGAATCCCATGGACGGAGGAGCCTGGTAGGCTACAGTCTGTGGGGTCGCAAAGAGTCGGACACGACTGAGCGACTTCACTTTTGTGACGCAGAAGTCAAATGTCCTTAGGGAAATCATTTCTCTGAGCTTTGAGTTTCCGAGATGTATGAAAGGGTTTTCTGGGGGTTTATTTTGGGCTGATGAAGAACTCCACAGGTGTTCTCCAGTTTAATCGTCTCAAGAACCACATAAGGCAGGAACAATTATGGTAATTTATATTGCACGGATGAAGACACAGAGGAATATCAAAGGTTGGTAACTTTCCCGAGTTAGTGGCTGGGCAGCATTTGCACAGTCTAAGGCTGGTGTCTGAAACACACAAGCTACTATGGTAAAGCCACGCTGGACACATAGTCCTTGCCTTGCTTATGAAAGTATGGGATGATCAGAAAAGTCTTTACTGGTGAGACATGTGTATGCGCCGTAAGGTGGTATTGTTTTCAATTTGTTCTGAATAATCTCCTTAGTGCTGGATGTGGAGGGTGTGTCTCACTTAGACTGTAGACTTAAGCGCTGCGAGGCTGCTGTCCATCAGGAGTGCACTCTTTGCCTAGGGCTTTCGAAACAAAATCCCATAAGCCAGGTGGCTTACAGCACTTCAGTTTTATTGTCTCACAGTTCAGGAGGCTGGAAGCTCACAACCACGGTGCTGGCAGGGCCATTTTCCCTCTGGAGGTAGCAGGACCGCTCCGCCTCTGCCAGCTTCTGGAAGCCTCGGGCATCCCTTGGCTTGTAAACGGCTGTCTTCTTCCTGTGTCTCTTCTTCTCAAGCTCCCTCAGTGCATGTCTGTGGTCAGATTTCCTGCTTTTATAAGGACGTCAGTCCCTGGGATGAGTCCCCCCCTAACGACCTCAACTTAACTGGATCATCTGCAAAGACTTAATTTGTAATTAAGGTCACATTGACAGACACTGAGGGTTAGGATTTCAACTTTTTACTCCCAGGGTGGGAAGGGTGGGGGACACCCAACTGACTGCAGTGGGAAAGCACAGGATGGGCTTTGGAGGCCAGCACAGCAGAGCGTGAGTCCAGCCTCCATCACTGACTGATGTGCAGGGACTGGGTTAGTGTCCCACAGCTGCTGTCACAGCAGCACACATTTAGTGGCTCCAGTTCAGTTGCGCAGTCGTGTCCGACTCTTTGTGACTCCATGAATTGTACACGCTGGGCCTCCCTGTCCATCACCAACTCCCAGAGTTCACTCAGACTCACGTCCATTGAGTCAGTGATGCCATCCAGCCATCTCATCCTCAGTCGTCCCCTTCTCCTCCTGCCCCCAATCCCTCCCAGCATCAGAGTCTTTTCCAGTGAGTCAACTCTTCCCATGAGGTGGCCACAGTACTGGAGTTTCAGCTTTAGCATCATTCCTTCCAAAGAACACTCAGGGTTGATCTCCTTCAGAATGGACTGCTTGGATCTCCTTGCAATCCAAGGGACTCTCAAGAGTCTTNGGCACTGTATCAGATCTAGACCCTTAAATCTATTTCTCACTTCCACTGTATAATCATAAGGGATTTGATTTAGGTCATACCTGAATGGTCTAGTGGTGTTGCCCACTTTCTTCAATTTAAGTCTGAATTTGGCAAGAAGGAGTTCAGATCTGAGCCACAGTTAGCTCCCGGTCTTGTCTTTATTGACTGTATAGAGCTTCTCCATCTTTGGCTGCAAAGAACATAATCAACCTGATTTTGGTGTTGACCATCTGGTGATGTCCATGTGTAGAGTCTTCTCTTGTGTTGTTGGAAGAAGGTATTTGCTATGACCAGTGCATTTTCTTGGCAAAACTCTATTAGTCTTTGACCTGCTTCATTGCACATTCCAAGGCCAAATTTGCCTGTTACTCCAGGTGTTTCTTGACTTCCTACTTTTGCATTCCAGTCCCCTATAATGAAGAGGACATCTTTTTTGGGTGTTAGTTCTACAAGGTCTTGTAGGTCTTCATAGAACCGTTCCACTTCAGCTTCTTCAGCATTACTGGTTGGGGCATAGACTTGTATTACTGTGATATTGAATGGTTTGCCTTGGAAATGAACAGAGATCATTCTATCATTTTTGAGACTGCATCCAAGCACTGCATTTTGGACCCTTTTGTTAAACAAAAGAGTTTAGTGTCTTAAACCAACATAGTTCTTCTGTCTTAGAATTCTGGAGGTCAGAGTTCCCAAAAGGGTCCCACTGGGTTAATATCACGGTGTCAGTAGGGCTGTGTTCCAGCTGGAGAACCCATTTTCTGCCTTTTCCAGCCTCCAGGGGCTGCCCGGACTCCTTGGCTCGTGGCCCCTTCCTCCATCTGCAGAGCCAGCAATCCAACACCTTCAAATCGCTCTTTGAATTTGACTTTACCTTCTGTCTCCCTCTTCCATGTTTTAAGCATCCTTGTGATTCCGTTGTGACTCAAGGATCCTTTCGATTACCACTTGGATCATCTGGTATCCTCTCCCCATGTCAACATCCCAACTGAAGCTCATCAGGAGTCTTTTTGCCATGTAAGGTAGCTCACCCCAGGCTCCATATGAGGATGTGGGCATGTCCGGGTTGGGAGGTGGTTTCTGCCTGCTCAGATCACTGTCCTAAGCCTGCTCTGTAACTCAGGAACCTGAGTCTGCTCCACAGTGTTGTTGAGAAGGAGAAGGAAGCCTTTCTTGTGAAGCTCTCAGTGCCCAGAGCAGAGCGGCAGTGGCTCATCCTCCGCTAGTGGCTGGTGCTGTTATCCTGTGCACCCACGCAACGGTTTCATTTCTTTTTAAATCCTTTCAAGTGGAGGGGAAGCCTGTGCAAACATTTCTGATGCTTGTTTGAGTCCAAAGCAAAGCACAGGCGTTCCGTTTTCTGAGCGATCAGTGAAGCTCCATGTTCCTGATGGTGCATGTGTGCGGGGCTGGCGGGGGTGGCACGTGAACATCGTTTCTGTTGCTTACACGCCAGTTCGTTAGCTTCGCCATTCTATCAAGTGGTCATTACCGGAGCTCATGCTTGGGAAAGCAGCCAGTTTAACTTGGCGATGTTAATACAGCTAAGTATCCCATTTTTAGGAACCTTAATGTTTAAGACATTTTAATGGCCGCTGTAACACTTACTGTATCACCTCCCAATCGCCAGCCTCAGTTTAAACTGCTTTGGAGTATTTAATGTGCTTTAAATTAGCAGCCCACAGCCATACCAAATAGAATGGAATAATAAAAAGTATTGTTTTTCATAACTACGATAACAATATAAATAACTGAAGAATACTTGATCGTTTTCCAAAAGACTTTCTCATAGACTATCAAGTAAATGACTGATGCCACGGTTACACAAGCCTTCTAGTGTCTGACGAGGAGTCCGTGTGGGGCCCTGGCCTCAGAATCAGACTTCACAGCTTTGGAGTCCAGCCGTCGCACTTTACGGACTCCGTGATCCCAGTCAGGTCACCTGGTCTCCCTGAGCCTTTGTTTTCTCATCTGTCAAGTGAGACGAGCATCACAGCTTCCTCATGGGTGGTGCTGAGGACTCAGCGAGGGGTGCTCTGAGCACACTTGGCTTAGAGCCCAGCGCTTTTTGAGGGAGTGTTCAGTCACTTACTCGTGTCCGATTCTAGGTGAGCTCATGGATTATAGCCCGCCAGGCCCCTCTGTCCGTGAAATTTTCCAGGCAAGAATAATGGAATGGGTGGCCATTTCCTCCTCCGGGGGATCTTCCTGACCCAGGGATCAAACCCGTGTCTCCTGAGTCTCCTGTGTCTCCTGCAGTGGCAGGGGCTGGTTTACCCCTGCACCATCTGGAAGTCCATCCAGCACTGCCTGGTGACTTATCAACGTTGGCTGCCGTTATTAATATTATTGTTAATAGAGGCTACCGTCCAAGGTGAGGTCCGAAATCACGGGCAAGACTGTGAAGAAAACGTGGGTTCTGACTCCCTCCTGACCACTCACCTCCAGCCTCAAAGAAGTTGGAAAGATGGGCAGGAGGGCAGGAAATGAGGAAGAGAATCGAAGATGGAGCTGTTGGTGGGATGAGTTGGTCCCGAGAGGGGGCGGTGAAGGGTCTACCCAGGGAATGTACTGTGTGTCTCTGGCAGTTTGGTGGGAACCACAAACTGGCACCCGACTCATTTCTAGAATGAGGGCAAGAGAGACTGTCTGGCCGTGGAGAAGATGGCGTGATGGAGAGGCTGCTGCTGTCTCGGGGTTGGCTCTGCTCCGCGTGTTTCTCTGGGCAGAGGAGGTGTGTCCGGGGAGCAGCCAGGGTCGGGCTTGGGGGCAGCGGGCTGAATTAGATCCTGACCAGGGTGGCTGGCAGCAGGGGCGAGGTGGCACCCACCAGAGGGGAGTAGGGGGGTGTTCCTGGATTTCCAGGGGCTAAAGTAGGGTGCGTAAGTGTCAGCTAGAAGAGAGGCATCCATCCAAGTGAACAGAACTGCAAGATACTAGCGCCCAGTAGTGGGGCGAGGGAGGGCATGGTCAGAGGTTCGGGGGGAGTCCGGGAGGGAAGCTGGGGACCACACAGGGTCATCCTGGATGATCTGCCTTTCTCCCTCCCCCATGCTCTGATCCACAAGGGTCAGGAACCAGGACTAACAAGTTTGAGGAGAAGGGCTGGATGTGCAGGATGGGAAAGAGAAGACAGACACCACGTCCTCCCAGGCGGGCAGCCCACCTGCTTGCCCGCTGTGTACACGGAAAGGCTGTGAGTGAACAAAGCAGTGGGAAGTTTTATTTATTCATTCAGACCCGAAGATGTGAATTACCCAACCGAGACTTGTTAGATTAAAGTGTCTGGAAGAATCATGAGACTTGCCTTCAGTCTGACACAGGAGTAAGGAAAAGCCAGTTCTGGGAGAGGAACCCAGAGGGCTGCTGAGAGCTGAAGCTGCCCCGTGACCCATCCCGTGAGTGATGTTCCTGGAACGTGGTACTTCCCTCGTTGTCTCTCACAACAGCCCGGGAGGCAGGTGTTGCTGCAGGAAGTAAAATGACTCCACAGACAAGGTCATCAAAGCTCAGGAGCCTGAAGGGTTTGTGCAAAAATCCCAGAATGAAAACAAGCAGAGGTGGGACTTGAACCTTGCGATCACCATTCTTGACCCACAGACCACAGGGCTCCCAGATCCTGGGGGAGACGGTCATGGAACCGAAGTCCCGGAGGGTCCTGGAGCCCAAAGCGCGTTGTTGGGAAGTCAGGATGGAGCCTCGTCTGGTGGCAACGCGGGAGCGTCACCCTAGGCTAATGTGTGGTTTAAACAGGTTGTCTGCTGTAGAATCCAGATCAAGTCCACACTCTTCTTTCAGCACGAACACGTTTAGGGGATTTTGGCTGAGAGGAGGTGGCGAGGTCTTTCTGCTGTGCCATCTCTCTTAGAGAAGAATGCTCCTTCAGCCATTTATGGTAAACCCCAATGAACTCTTTGGCCAACCAGATATCTCTTAAACACCTCCATTTCTTGGTGAATGAATCACCCTAAATGGAATTATCTAGAGGAAACCAAGATGGTGAAAGTGGAAACTTCCACAAGACATCATGGGTCCGACTCCCTCCAGGGGGGCCTGGAGACCCCAGCGAGGCTCAGCTGGAAGGAAGAATGGTGCCTTTTTCATGAGAACAGCTCGGCGTAACTAAGGGTGGCCCCTGTCCCTGTGCTCAGGGCCCTTTCCCTGGGGTATTTACGGCATCTCCTGGGACAAGCAGCTCTATCTCTGGAAGCTGTGCTTGCTTGTGCTTCTGGCAATGAAGAGGGACCTCTGCCTTGGATGAGACCAGAACGTTTCTGGACTGGGGGTGAAACCAAAGGGGCCCTCCACCCCAGCTGCTGAAACAGGCTCCTGGTCATGCTTGGGGTTGGTGGCAGGGTGTGGGCTGCGGCTGGGGGCCGCCGCCCGTGTGTCCGTGTGCAGGGCCAGCTTGGAGGGCCACAGCTGCCCTTCACTCGAGTCATCGCTTCCTTGGCTGAGGGCTGAAGGCAGTGAAAGAAGTGCAGAATATTGCATTGCAATGTCTTGAGTAGTAACTGAAGGAAAAGAAACACAAACTCCCAGTCTCTGACCAGCCTCTCTCTCTGCATGTGTCCTGAGGGGTCTGTTTTGCTGAGATGAGAGGATGCAAGGCAAGGGAGCAGTCAGCTGAGGATTCACCTCTGAGTTTGACAGATCCTAACACAGAAAACCTGCTCTCATCAAGGGTGGATGAAGAAGAGGAATGTGTCTTGCTCAGAGACAAAAACAGGAGACAAGCTTCATCAGCTGGAGGGGGCATAGACTTATTCTCTGGGGCCCCAGAGGTGAGATTGATGGAAGGGGGTTGAGGTCACCTACAAACAGAATTGGGTTCAAGAGACAAATGCTTTTCAAGCGCAGGGGGTTTCATACCTAGAAGCTACTGTGTTCTTTGCAGAGCAGCGCAGAGCGATGTGCTGAGCAGTTCTCACTGAGTCTCCGGTTCCCATCCCTCCTCCTCACCAGAGTTAGCTGTTACATGGCCCCCAGAATGAGTTATAAGGGGTCAAAGATGGCTTAGGTACTCTTCTGGATGATGCTTTTTGAGGGGAAGGCAGATACAGTCTGACAGTTTTCTCCCCTCTCAGTGGGTTTGCAGAGAAGAACGTAGATTTTGGAAGTAGACTGCCATTGGTTCCAGTATGGCCTGTCACTCACATGCTGGGCAACTTTAGGCAAGTTACTTAAGCTCTCCAAGCCTTAGTTTCACCATTTGTAAAATGAGGAAAATGAAACTCACCAGTATAATAATGTAGTTGTTATAACTAAACTTTATCATGGCCTGGTGCCTTCTGTACACATGAAAGTGGCAATCTGAAAAAACACCCTGTATTTTCTTTAAGTTAAGTTTAAAAAATTTTTTATTGAAGTATGTTGATCAAACATTATGTTAATTTCTGCTACATAGCAAAATGATTCAATTATACATATATTCTCTTCCAATACGGTTTATCACAGGATATTGAATATTGTCCCCTGTGCTGTACAGGGGGCCCCTGTTGTCTGTCCATCCTCTGTACAATAGTTCATATCTGCTTATCCCAAATGTCCAGTCCTGCCCCTATCTTCCTCCTCTTTAGCAGCCACAAGTCTGTTCTCTAGTCTGGGAGTCTGTTTCTTTGTTATAGATGAGTTCATTTGTGTTGTATTTTAGATGTCACACATAAATGATTTCACATGGTATTTTTCTTTCTCTTTCTGAATTACTACACTCACGTGATAATGTCTAGGTTCATCTGTGTTGCTGCAAAAGCCATTATTTTCCTTTTTTATGGCCGAGTACTATTCCATTACTACTACTCAGTTCAGTTCAGTCGCTCAGTCACGTCTGACTCTTTGCGACCCCATGAATCGCAGGACGCCAGGCCTCCCTGTCCATCACCAACTCCCAGAGTTCACTCAGACTCACGTCCATCGAGTCAGTGATGCCATCCAGCCATCTCATCCTCGGTCGTCCCCTTCTCCTCCTGCCCTCAATCCCTCCCAGAATCACAGTCTTGTCCAATGAGTCAACTCTTCATATGTGGTGGCCAAAATACTGGAGTTTCAGCTTTAGCATCATTCCTTCCAAAGAAATCCCAGGGTTGATCTTCAGAGTGAACTGGTTGGATCTCCTTGCAGTCCAAGGGACTCTCAAGAGTCTTCTCCAACACCACAGTTCAAAAGCATCAATTCTTCAGTGCTCAATCTTATTCACAGTCCAACTCTCACATCCATACATGACCACAGGAAAAACCATAGCCTTGACTAGACAGACATTAGTCAGCAAAGTAATATCTCTGCTTTTCAATATGCTATCTAGGTTGGTCATAACTTTTCTTCCAAGGAGTAAGCGTCTTTTAATTTCATGGCTGCAGTCACCATCTGCAGTGATTTTGGAGCCCCGCCAAAATAAAATCTGACATTGTTTCTACTGTTTCCCCATCTAATTCCCATGAAGTGATGGGACCAGATGCCATGATCTTCGTTTTCTGAATGCTGAGCCCTAAGCCAACTTTTTCACTCTCCTCTTTCACTTTCATCAAGAGGCTGTTTAGTTCCTCTTCACTTTCTGCCATAAGGGTGGTGTCATCTGCATATCTGAGGTTATTGATAATTCTCCCAGCAATCTTGATTTCAGCTTGTGCTTCTTCCAGCCCAGCGTTTCTTGTGATGTACTCTGCATAGAAGTTAAATAAGCAGGGTGACAATATACAGCCTTGACATACTCCTTTTCCTATTTGGAAACAGTCTGTTGTTCCATGTCCAGTTCTAACTGTTGCTTCCTGACCTGCATACAGATTTCTCAAGAGGCAGGTCAGGTGGTCTGGTATTCCCATCTCTTTCAGAATTTTCCACAGTTGATTGTGATCCACACAGTCAAAGGCTTTGGCATAGTCAATAGAGCAGAAATAGGTGTTTTTCTGGAACTCTCTTGCTTTGTTGATGACCCAGCAGATGTTGGCAATTTGATCTCTGGTTCCTCTGCCTTTTCTAAAACCAGCTTGAACATCTGGAAGTTCACGGTTCATGTACTACTGAGTAGTATTCCGTTACATAGCATGGGCAGCTGTGACTGCACACATAGCTCTGTGGAGAAGAGCTACCCTGATCTGAGGTCAGGGGCAGAAGCTGGGAGGACTCCATGCCTGAGGGGAGGCAGCCAAGAGGAGTTACCCCACATCCAAGGTCAGCAGCAGTGGCCAGGAGGAGCTAACTCACGCCTGAGGCCAGGGGTGGCGGCTGGGAGGAGCTACCCCACACCCAAGGAGTGGTGGCTGTGCAGGCCCAGGAAGGCCTAGAGGAGCTATTCCACGTTCTAGGTCAAGAGGGGCAGCAGTGAGAAGATACCCCTCATCCCAGGTAAGGAGCAGCCATGAAGAGATACCCCACATCCAAGGTAAGAGAAACCCAAGTAAGACAGTAGGTGTTGCAAGAGGGCATCAAAGGGCAGACACACTGAAACCATAATTACAGAAAATTAGTCAGTCTAATCACACTAGGACCACAGCCTTGTCTAACTCAATGAAACCAAGCCATGCCTGCGGGGCAACCCAAGGCAGGCGGGTCATGGTGGAGAGGTCTGACGGAATGTGGTCCACTGGAGAAGGGAATGGCAAACCACTTTAGTATGCTTGCCTTGAGAACCCCATGAACAGTATGAAAAGGCAAAATGATAGGATATTGAAAAAGGAACTCCCCAGGTCAGTAGGTGCCTAATATGCTACTGGAGATCAGTGGAGAGATAACTCCAGAAAGAATGAAAGGATGGAGCCAAAGCAAAAACAATACCCAGTTGTGGATATAACTGGTGATAGAAGCAAGGTCCAATGCTGTAAAGAGCAATATTGCATAAGAACCTGGAATGTCAGGTCCATGAATCAAGGCAAATTGGAAGTGGTCAAACAAGAGATGGCAAGAGTGAACATTGACATTCTGGGAATCAGTGAACTAAAATGGACTGGAATGGGTGAATTTAACTCAGATAACCATTATGTCTACTACTGTGGGCAGGAACTCCTTAGAAGAAATGGAGTAGCCATCATGGTCAACAAAAGAGTCAGAAATGCAGTACTTGGATGCAATCTCAAAAATAACAGATGATCTCGGTTCGTTTCCTAGGCAAACCATTCAATATCACAGTAATCCAAGTCTATGCCCCAACCAGTAATGCTGAATAAGCTGAAGTGGAACGTTTCTATGATGACCAATAAGATCTTTTAGAACTAACAAACACCCAAAAAAGATGTCTTTTTCATTATAGGGGCCTGGAATGCAAAAGTAGGACATCAAGAAACACCTGGAGTAACAGGCAAATTTGGCTTTGGAATGCAGAATGAAGCAGGGCAAAGACTAACAGAGTTTTGCCAAGAAAATGCACTGGTCATAGCAAACACCCTCTTCCAAAAACACAAGAGAAGACTCTACACGTGGACATCACCAGATGGTCAAAACCAAAATCAGACTGATGATATTCTTTGCAGACAAAGATGGAGAAGCTCTATACAATCAACAAAAACAAGACCAGGAGCTGACTGTGGCTCAGATCATGAACTTTTCATTGCCAAATTCAGACTTAAATTGAAGAAAGTAGGGAGAAACACTAGACAATTCAGGTATGATCTAAATCAAGTCCCTTATGATTATACAGTGGAAGTGAGAAATAGATTTAAGGGACTAGATTTGATAGATAGAGTGCCTGGCGAACTATGGACTGAAGTTCCTTACGTTGTACAGGAGACAGAGATCAAGACCATCCCCATGGAAAAGAAATGCAAAAAAGCAAAATGGCTGTCTGGGGAGGCCTTACAAGTAGCTGTAAAAAGAAGAGAAGTGAAAAGCAAAGGAGAAAAGGAAAGATATAAGCATCTGAATGCAGAGTTCCAAATAATAATGAGATAAGAAAGCCTTCTTCAGTGATCAATGCAAAGAAATAGAAAAAAAAAAAAAACAAACAGAATGGGAAAGACTAGAAATCTCTTTAAGAAAATTAGAGATGCCAAGGGAACATTTCGTGCAAAGATGGGCTCGACAAAGGACAGACTCCCATTAGCTGACGGGGGGACTAAGGGTGGAGGACCAGCCCACACTCACCTCCCCGTCAAACAGCTCGATCTCTCCTCCTTCCACCAGGATGGTGATGCGCTTCCTGCATTTCAGGGAGGGGACGCTGCACCCCTCATTCCCCACCAGGACCCGGAAGGTCCCAGGGTTACCACCGCAGTGGTCCTGGGGAAAGGGCTGGGTGTCAGGAGAGAAACACGATCCTTCCACCCCTCCCTAGACCAGCAGACCAGTGGCCGGTGCTCCCAGGCCTTTGAAGGGAGTGTTACAGGAGGTTGCCATGACCGCATGTACGTGTGTGTGTGAGCCAGATGACACTCACAGGTGTGCCATCCTCAGCCATCACCCATGAGCAAGTGCCTACAGTCAGGCAGGGAGAAGGGCTGAGGGGCAAGAGGGAGGAAGAAGGGAGACAGCAGGAGTGTGGACACCTCAACCTGCTGATCCCCCACCCCCAGAGCCTGCTGGGCCAGCCTCAGCAGGGACCCACACGATCAGGCACGCGACACTTGGCAGATCCAAGCTCCAGCGGAATCCCCTGGGTGGCTGGCCAGGACTGTAACCAAAGACCGCCAGACCCAGCAACACCAGCTGGGCTGCCACCTCTAGAAGGGAACAGAGGCTGAGTGGGCACTGGTCCTCGCTGGGGTCTGCACAGAAAAGAAGCAGAAGGGGACACGCTTCTGGCAAACACCTCTCATTGTGGCTGTCGCTGCAGTGTGATGGGGAAAACCACTCAACTTAGAAAAGCTAGGTGCGAGCTTGTTTCTGCCACGTCTGGGATGAGGTTGAGTAGGTCATTTACCTCTCTGACTCCCACACAAACACACACATACATGCACACACAGCACACACATACAACACACACTTGCACACATACACACACATACACATATACATAAACAGACACACATGCATATACACACAAAGACACACATGACATACATACGATACACACTTTCATGCATGCACATACACATATAGGCACGCATTCATATACACACATATATAACACATAAAGTACGCATTCATACAATCATACACATGCATATACACACAAGTGCACACATACACACACACACACACATATACAGACACGTTCCTATACACACATACACACACACATACATACATACCACATGTAGGACGTGTCCTTCTGTAAGACGGAATTAGCCAACCTAACGGGACTCTTAGGTTAAACAGGTTTGTCTCAGNAGTTCATGATCTGAGCCACAGTCAGCTCCCGGTCTTGTCTTTGTTGACTGTATAGAGCTTCTCCATCTTTGGCTGCAAAGAATATAATCAATCTGATTTCGGTGTTGACCATCTGGTGATGTCCATGTGTAGAGTCTTCTCTTGTGTTGTTGGAAGAGGGTGTTTGCTATGACCAGTGCATTTTCTTGGCAAAACTCTATTAGTCTTTGGCCTGCTTCATTCCGCATTCCAAGGCCAAATTTGCCTGTTACTCCAGGTGTTTCTTGACTTCCTACTTTTGCATTCCAGTCCCCTATAATGAAAAGGACATCTTTTTTGGGTATTAGTTCTAAAAGGTCTTGTAGGTCTTCATAAAACCGTTCAACTTCAGCTTCTTCAGCATTACTGGTTGGGGCATAGATTTGGATAATTGTGATATTGAATGGTTTGCCTTGGAGACGAACAGAGATCATTCTGTCATTTTTGAGATTGCATCCAAGTACTGCACTTCGGACTCTTTTGTTGACCATGATGGCTACTCCATTTCTTCTGAGGGATTCCTGCCCACAGTAGTAGATATAAGAGTCATCTGAGTTAAATTCACCCATTCCAGTCCATTTTAGTTCGCTGATTCCTAGAATGTCGACGTTCTGGTGGTAGCGGGGAGAATATCTGCAGACTTTCAGAGGAGACTTTCCACTGAGGACCCCAGAAAAAGGGTGAATGGAGGCAGAAGCGGGGTTTAGCCCCACCAACCAGGCTTTAGCTTTCTGAGATCTCTTCAGTTCAGTGGGAGCTGAAGTGGTTCCTTCCCTCATTCAGCTTTGGAGAATGCCAGGGCAGCAGTCACAGGCAGCACTCTGCATGCAGTGGTTATAGGGACTCACACTGTTCCATGTCCACAGGCAGGAATTCCCTCCATCTCAGAATTCTTCCATCAGGGGTAATCTTGTCCTTCTCACTTCTGGAATGTGCACATTTCTCCATTCAGGCCTGGGCCTCAAGGCCTCTCTGACGTGCAGAACACCCTGGCGGCACCTGGTCTGAGAGGTCCAGCCTTGGTCAGACTACCTGGATGGCCCGAGTACCACTACCCTGCAGCTTTGCCTTCATCCCAGCACTGTGGATCTCCTGCGCAGGACGGCGCTCGGTCCCGCCTTGCTTTCTGGTTTCCCCTTCCTGCTGCCCCTGAAGCTAACCCTTAGCTCTTTCACATCAGAGTTGCACTGAAAAATTCATCACTGTCCCAAGTAACAGATTAATAGTTGAAGCTCCAGTAGCTTTCAGAAATATGTGGACTTTTTTCCCCCTACTCCTGAGGTCCTCCTCCCTCAGAAGTTCCACTGATTTGCTCTTCTTCGTCTTCTTTCTTAATTTATTATTTACTTGGCTGCACCGGGTCTTAGTTGTCTCACGTAGAATCTTCCATCCTGGTTTTGGCATGTGGGATCTTTAGTTGTGGTATGTGGGCTCTAGTTCCTTGACCAGGGCTTGAACCCAGGCCCTCTGCATTGCAAGCAGAGTCTTAGCAACTGGACTACCAGAGAAGTCCCCCAGTCTGCTCTTCTTTTTAATTCCTTCTCCTCAGCCCTGCTACTTCTCATAGAGGAAAAAAAAAAGTTTCAGTGGGAAACTATACATTGTGTAAACTCTAGAGGTCATCCCTCTGAGTTTTCTGATCCCAGTTCTCTGTAAAGGGTAGAGATAATTGATAGCAAGACAGAAATTATTCTTATCTACAGTTATGGAAATTCAGTCCTATCCTGTAGAGGCTGGCTTTCTTCCGGCCCACCCTCTTGTGGAAAAACCAGTTTGGCTCACATTTGCATGTTTATTTCAATATTCTTGATCTATAAATTTGTCTGTTGTTTGGATTTTCTTTTAAACCTACTCTAACATCTACCTGGTTGGCTCATTAATTAGTAGGATAAAAAACTTTAACAGGTGCTCATTTTTATATCTGCATGAGATTCATGATTTTTATCTTTCTTTTTTTTTTGGGTAATTTTATTTATTTTCGGCTGTGCTGAGTCTTCATTGCTGGGTGGGCTTTTCTCTAGTTGCGGTGAGCAGGGGCCACTCTGCAGTTGCGGTGTGAAGGCCTCTCATTGCAGTGGCTTCTCTTGTTGCAGAACACGGGCCCTAGGGTGCTTGGGCTTCCAGGGCTCTAGAGCACAAGTCAGTAGTTGTGGTGCCCAGGTTTAGTTGCTCCAAGGCATGTAGGATCTTCCTGGACAAGGGATCAAACCTGTGTCCCCTTGTATTGGCAGGCAGATTCTTTACCACTGAACCACCAGGGAAGCCCATGATTTTATCTTTCATTGGAGATTATCTTTGGGGACATTCCTAGTGTGGTCCAGTGGTTAAGAATCTATTTTCCAATGAGAGGATGCAGGTTTGCTCCCTGGTCAGGGAACTGAGATCCCAAGTGCCGCTAAGCCACTAAGTCCATGTGACAAAGTTCTGAAGCTCATGGGCTCTGGAGCCCACGTGCCGCAACTAGAGAGCCCTACGCTGCATGACGCAGCTAAGATCCCACTGGGACTGACACCCGAGGCAGCCTCATTAATTTTGTAAAGAGACTACCAAGACCAGATTAAAGGAGTGCAGGCCTCGCACACACCCTGATCTGTATCAGCAAACCCACTCTAGAACCACTGCTGTAAAATTCTTCACCAAATCTTCCCTGGTTGGGGCACACAGGTTTGCAGGCCACCAGCTCTCTGTGTCCCCCTTTGCCTGGCAAAGCAATAAAGCCATTCTTTTCTACTTCATGCGGGAATCTGTCCAAGATTCAGCTCAGCACTGGTGCACAGAGGCGAGTTTTGGGCATAAAATTCACGTTTACCTGGGACAGAGTTCCACTTGGGGATGATGAGAAAGGTCTGGAGAGGGATGCTGGTGATGGTTACACAACAGTGTAAATGTACTTAATGTCACTGAACTCTACACTTGGTAAAAATGGTAAATTTCATGTTATGTATATTTTGTCGAAAAAGAAAAAAGAGTGGCTCATTTGAATACTTTCTTGGGTGGGTTCCTGTGAGTAAAGTTGAAATTGGACAAGATTTCACAGCTTCTCAGAGACTAATCTTCTGTGTATGTGTGATTTTTAAAAATAAACCTTCCTCTTTCCACCAAATCCCCTCAGTTCTCAACCAAACAGCAAACAACTGTGACCCACCATTTAGAAGTGTCCATGGAACAGAATGGAGATTAAAAAAAAAAAAGAAGCCGAAGGAGCTGGCAGTGTGTAGGCGAAAAACTAGCCTGATGGCATGACACTAATTCTGAAAGGATTGTCTGGGTAAGCAAACGACCTTGAAACCATCTCTGAACTGGCTTAGACACGCACAGGAAGGTTTGGTAGGATTCAGGAGATGCTGGGGGAGTATTAGTTTCCTGTTGGTGGCTGTGCCTAACTACCACAAATGCAGGGCCTTAAGGCAGCACAGACCTACTCTCCTACAGTTCTGGATGTCAGGTGTCCCAGATAGGTTGGCAGGCCTGGCTCCTTCTACAGGCTTTCAGGGAGAACCTTCTTCCCTGCCTTTTCTCACTCCCAGGGGCTGCCGACTTTCCTCGGCTCATGACCCCTCTTCATCACTCCAGCCTCTTGCTTCCATGGTCACGGCTCCTACCCTGATTCTGACCTTCCTGCCTCCCTCTTGGAAGAGCCTTTCCATCCAAGACCTGCCACCTTGTTTCAGGACGTCGGCGTCCTAGCTCAGTGGAGTCACTTGAGCTGCATTGGGAAGTGTGAAGTGAAAGTCGCTCAGTCGTGTCTGACTCTTTGTGACTCCTTAGACTATACATTCTACGGAATTCTCCAGGCCAGAATACTGGAGGGGGTAGCCTTTCCCTTCTCCAGAGGATCTTCCCAACCCAGGGATTAAACCCAGGTCTCCCGCATTGCCGGTGGGTTCTTTTCCAGCTGAGCCACAAGGGACAAGGGAAGCCACAAGGGAAGTGTTGGGAAAGACCTCACTCAAATCTGAGTTTGCCAAGTTGAGTGCCTTTCCCACTGTACCAGGTTGCCCAACTGTGCCCTGTGTTCAAGATGGCAAACTCCATTAAGCTTCGGGTCCTCCCTTCAGTGGTCACTCCTTCCAAGATGCCAGCTGCCACCACAAGGGTTGCTTCCACACCGAGAGCTTCCACCCATTGGTTTTGATTATGCATTGGGAAGTGTGAAGTGAAAGTCGCTCAGTCGTGTCTGACTCTTTGTGACTCCTTAGACTATACATTCTACGGAATTCTCCAGGCCAGAATACTGGAGGGGGTAGCCTTTCCCTTCTCCAGAGGATCTTCCCAACCCAGGGATTAAACCCAGGTCTCCCGCATTGCCGGTGGGTTCTTTTCCAGCTGAGCCACAAGGGACAAGGGAAGCCACAAGGGAAGTGTTGGGAAAGACCTCACTCAAATCTGAGTTTGCCAAGTTGAGTGCCTTTCCCACTGTACCAGGTTGCCCAACTGTGCCCTGTGTTCAAGATGGCAAACTCCATTAAGCTTCGGGTCCTCCCTTCAGTGGTCACTCCTTCCAAGATGCCAGCTGCCACCACAAGGGTTGCTTCCACACCGAGAGCTTCCACCCATTGGTTTTGATTCTGTTTTGGTGTCACACAATACAAGTGGAAACTTCTTCCCTGTGTCAGCAGTTGTGCAATCAGAAGTCAGAAACCACAGCCTCTGAGTATGTTATTTCTGTCCACATGACTCCATACACCCCTGTCTTCAGCTGTTGTTCATGGCAGGAATTACTGAACACTGGTGAAGGGGCACAAAGAATAAGACCTTCATGTTATAGGTGTCTGGGCCACCTTAGGGAGAAGAAACAACACAGCAGAAGCTGTGTGTTACGTGGCAGGATGTTAACCCGGACACTGAATCGTGGGGGGTAAGGAATGGATTAGACTCCCTTCTGAGTCTCCTCTAGTCTGATGGTCACCGGTTTTGTGGCTTTAAACGGTGAATGTCTTATTTGCCAAGCCTTACCTCCAAAGTCTTGTCCATTCTGACCAAAATAAGAACTGTTGCTTTTTCCCCTCTTTCTTTCAGTTTAAGATAGTTTGATACTTTTAACCACAGGGTGATAAAGTTGTCCAGCCTGCCCTCTGCTCAGAATTCTGAGGAGGAGAGGAAAGTTCCACAGATGATCACCAGAGGGCGCCTGATCCCTGTCGGGACCTCTCCTGCAAGAAGTACTTCAGATGTGCTAGAAGGCCAAACAGACTACCCCAATTTCCTGTCCACCTCCTGTGGTGGGAAGACAGAGGCCGGTCAGGGAAAGTGTGGGTGGCAAGGAAGTGGGCAGGTCCACTACCTGATGGGGGCTCTCAACTTTGCTCTCAGACTCCCTCTGCCAACACAGTCACTCCCCACCAGACACACAACCATCTGCTGCTGCCCAAACACTCTGGGTTGGTCTCTCCATATTCTCTCTCCTTGGTGAGCTCCTACACATCCTTCAAGGCCCAATCCAAATGCCCTCTCAACCCTCTCATTTTGTGCTCCCATGGCACTAGTATTCATTGGTTTCAATGGTAATTACTTATGTGCCCTTCTGCCCTGAAGAACATGGGTTCCCCAAGGGAGACTTGCTCAGCTCAGAGCAGAGACTTGGCACAAAGCAAAGGGTGTTGAACCTCGCCAGAATTATATTGTTTCCAGCTTCCTTCTGTACCTTGAGACACTCCTGAAGGCAGGCACTGTGTTTAACTCTTCTCTCTGGCCCTCAAACCACCAGCATGTGACCTGGCAAAGTAGGCCCTCAAGGTTGCTAGAATGAAGTTGCCTCCTTTGGGTATGTAACTCACTTATTTTCCCTGTAGATGACTTGGCTTCTTTTTTCAGTTGACACGTATCCATTTGGCATTTTCAGTTGTGCCCAGGTCTGTGCTGAGGTCCAGGGTTGAGGAGGGTAGTTGAGGAGGTATCCTGTCCCAGCTGCAGAGAGCAGACAATAATGGAAGAGAGATTCAGGGCACAATCTCCGAAGCACCTTCTTGTTTATCAAACTCTTCTATTTTACGAACAAGGAAACTGAGGCCCAGGGAGGCTAAGGGTTCCTATAGAAAGTTGATGGCAGACGGAGTCCAGCATTTGGACCTCCTGACGCCCCTGCTTGGATGTACTGTGCCAAGCGCATTGTGGGAAGCAGTGGGTTGACCAAGTTCACTGTATCTCACTCAACAGGCCATCCCAAAGGCCTAGCAAAATCATTTATGGCATGAGTCAATGAGACACAAACCAAGGAGTCACCAAGGAGTAGCAGAAGATAAGTTCTACCCACCAAAGCATTTATTCACTTCTGGAAAGATAATTTACCATTTGCTCTTAGAGACGTTTTTGAGCAGCTAAGTGTTGGATCAACCTTAACAAGAAAGAATCTAGGCTTTTGTAAATGGACAGACCTGGGTTGAAGGTCTTTCCTGGGCTGTGCAGAGCTGATTCCTGATGTAACCACCTGGAACCTCGATGTTCTTACGCGTAAAATGGAGATATAACCTTCCAAATAAGTGAAGATAAGGTGAGATAAGAGTACCAATTTGGGCTCCTGATTCCCAGAAGGGGGATACTCCCTCAATTCAGTTCAGTCCAGTCACTCATTCGTGTCCGACTCTTTGCGACCCCATGGACTACAGCACACCAGGCCTCCGTGTCCATCACCAACTCCAAGTTTACTCAAACTCATGTCCATTGAGTCCGTGATGTCATTCAGCCATCTCATCCTCTGTCGTCCCCTTCTCCTCCCACCTTCAATCTTTCCCAGCATCAGGGTCTTATGAGTCAGATCTTTGCAGCAGGTGGCCAAAGTACTGACACCTACTTTGGGATACTCCATGGTGGGATTTATCACTTCTGTGGTGAGCTGACAGTTGTGTGCGCCCCCTCCCAGAGCCAAGTCAAGTGACTCCCGTCAGTTACTTCAAACTGGCCCCAGTGAGGATATTTATGTCATGGAAATAAGCAAACACTACAAATTTCAGGAATCTTTTTGTCTCCCGAGAGCGTGTTGTTAACTGTTTACCAGACATCCCAGGGTATTGTCATTATGGTTGAAAGTAATCAGAACTTTTTCACCCCAGGCAGACACAATGCATACCAGTTTGGCTATTTTTACTGATGTGACCGCTCAATCAGAACAGTCAATTCCACAGAATGGTTGGCTGGCTTCCCCACCCATGGCCCCCATTTCGGAGGCAGTGGTGTTGTGGAAAGACGATTCAGTCCAGTGGTCACTTGGACCCACTTCTTGATGCAGTGTGTCACACACCCCCAGAAACATGAGCAAAAGCTGGGTCAGAGTGCCAGGGCCCCCCGTGGGCTTATGAGAGCTGTCTTCCTTGGGGAACAGCCTTTATATTAATACGTGTGAACTGGTTTCTTACCCACGTCTGTCTCTGAGTCTGGGGGGCTGTCAGGTTCCCTTAGCTTTGCTGGAGTTCCAGGGTGCTCAGAGCAGGCTCGTCTGTGGGGAACACCCCCAACCCTGGGGCCCAACCTCTGCACCACAGGATGGTCCCCTGGTGGGCCTTGCAGGAACACAGGAGCAGCAAGAAGAATCTGGCTCCTAGAAGAGGAATTGGTTGCCTGGTGATGGTGTCTGGGCCTCTCTCTGGTGAGCTGAGCATAAAGAGGAAGTGTGGTCAGGCTGGCACTCACAGCTCAGGCTAGCTGGAAGGCCTGTGGGCAAGGAACTGCCTCTCCCCAGCTGTGCTGAGCCACGGCCTTCACAGCACTGATGGCCCCTCAGCTGCTCACATCTGGACCTCTTGCAACTCAGGTAAGCACTTGGGCCCTGTCAAGGCAGGTGATCACCAGGGCTGGGCTGGGGGATTGTAGCCTGGGATGTGGGGACCACTGGGTGGGGCTGGAGAAAAACTGGCCTTGAAGAAACCACCCTGCTGGTGGCTGGCGGGATGACCTCAAGGTCATCTCCAGCTCCTGGGGCCTCCCCGTGTGTATGGTGGGGTCATGAAGAGGCCTGCTTCTCAGGCTGGAATGATGCAATGCCTGGGAGTGAGACGGGTGTACCGTGAGGAGGTTGTAATCATTCTCTGGATTCTGATGGTGAGTTTGGGTACCTGACCCATGCAAGGACCCTCCATGCGTCTGTGCTGGAGGGAGGGTGGGGATTGAGGCACTAACTCTGTGAACTTGGGGCTCCCCCGAAGCCCTGGAATGAGCACCAACAGCCCTGGTGTCTTTGTCACTGTGTCTGTAGCATTTAGGGACTCTCTTTTAGAGGCCTCAGAGTCAAGACCTCCATTGAGCCGTCTACTCTCGCCCTCTGGAAAAAATTATTGCAGTCGGGGCCTGGGTTCGGCTTTGTCCTTTTCACTTCCACCTTCTCATGCATCAGTTGTCCTTCATGTCACTCCCTTTCCTAGTCTCTCTGCATGTGTGAACCTCTAAGGAAGCATCAGAAGTGGGGATTGTTGAGCCTGCAGAAGACAAGGGCTGCTGCTGCTGCTAAGTCGCTTCAGTTGTGTCCAACTCTGTGCGACCCCCACAGACAGCAGCCCACCAGGCTTCCCTGTTGCTGGGATTCTCCAGGCAAGAACACTCGAGTGGGTTGCCATTTCCTTCTCCAATGCATGAAAATGTAAAGTGAAAGTGAAGTCACTCAGTCGTGTCCGACTCTCAGTGACCCCATGGACTGCAGCCTACCAGGCTCCTCCACCCATGGGATTTTCCAGGCAAGAGTACTGGAGCTTCTTTTGAATAATTTTTTTTTAAGCATCTCTTTCTTTTTCTCTTTCTGAAAATTTGAAAACTGCAAGGCAATAGGGGAAACAATGACCCTTGATCCCACCACCTCACAACAATCACGGTAAAGAGGGTGCTACTGACTTGCCTTCCAGTCATTTTTTCTTAAGCATAGCTGTTTCAGAAAGTTACCTATGTTTTATTTTGATGTAAGTACATTCTAGACAAAGAAATACAGACGTCGCTGCTGTCTTCAGGGCACCAGCATCCCTTATCTCTTCCATCTACTCAACATGAGGCCGGCATTCCTGCCAAAGAGCCCCTGGGCGACAGGTTCAAGTTTCCCTTACATTCTCAGAGCCAAACAAACGGGAAAGTAAGCAACAGCGAGGGGCTTCCCTGGTGGCTAAGACGATAAAGAATCTGCCTGCAATGCAGGCGACCTGGCTTTGATCCCTGGGTCAGAAAGATCCCCTGGAAAAGGGAATGGCAACCCACTCCAGTATTCTTACCTGGAGAATTCCATGGACAGAGCTTGGCGGGCTACATCTCTGGGGTCCCAAAGAGTCAGACGTGATTGAGTGACTAACACTTACAAGCAAAGGCAAGTAGAAACTTGGTTGGACCCAAGGAAGGACTGCTCGGTTGTAGAAATCCTGGGATAAACTCACTAAGAATCATGAATGACCTGCAGCTCTGGAGGGCTCTGCTAACCCATCACCTTGAACATCTCGAAGATACTAGAAAATTGACCTGTTTGAGAGCAGGGAGCAGAAGCTCTTGTAAAACATGATGCCTAAATTTTTGAAAATGTGCTTGCTTTATGCCTCACAGCAAGGCTGGGTGGGAGGGAAAGAAAGAAGAACCCTACTCTCACACACCGAACAATCTAAATTCACCTTTCTATGCTTTCTCCCAGCCATTCTTCTGGCACCTCTTCAAGTAATGTTACAAGATGTGGCTATAGTCTAGATATAAGTCAGCATTCTGTTCCTTTCATTTTATGTGGTTTCTCAATAGTTCATGATGCTTTCTTCCTAATGACTCCTTAATTACTGCATCCTATCCTATCAAGTCTCCAGTCTTCTTGCCTGGAAAATCCCATGGACAGAGAAGCCTAGTGGGCCCCAGTCCGTGGGGTCACAAAGGGCTGGACACGACTGACTAACACCACACATCCTATCCCTTGTGTAATTTTCTTCCCCAAGAGACCCCACATTTGGCTGCTGGGCAGCTCCCTGTTCATCTCTACGAAGGTGCACATAGTTAGGGTTTTACTTTGTTCAGATTATTTCTCAGGCTATATTTCTAGAAATGATACTATAGAATTAAAGGGTGTGATCATTTTTTAAATGTACCATTTTCTTTCCAAAATTTTATTTAAAATTAATGTGTACTATCACTGACCCTGTGGGAGGGTGCGTTTCACCACAACTTTGCCATGATAGAATTTTATGGTTACCTTTCATTTGTGCTAGCAAGTAGATGTAGTTCCTTAACTGTGGCCACAGGGGCAATAAACTATGATGGGTGAGTGTATATGAACAGAGTCAAGCCCTGTAATGAAATAATCAGACAACAAGATTAATCTGAGAGCTGGTGTGATAAGCTATAACACTGAGGGGAGCACGTGTGAAAAAGGATATGTTTGGCTTGATTTCTCCTCTTTAGCTCTCTAGGACTTATATTTAACCTTCCACAGAAGTGGAAGGACAGAGAGAGGGAGAAGAGAAACAACTGCTTTTAATACTCTGCTCCCACCCTTCCCCAGGCATGCTTGAGTTTTACTTTTTAAATTTATTTTGGCTGCACCATTACATCATATGGCATCTTAGTTCCCCGACCAGGGGTCAAACTCATGCCCCTGCTTTGGAAGCACGGAGTCTTAACTTCTGGACCTCCATCCAGGGAAATCCCACACTTGGACTTTAGGTACCCATCAACTATCCAGACAGCCATTTCTGGTGCTGACAACAGCAGGGCAGGGTCCGGTGGGAACTTGGCTTCACTAAGCCTGAGCAGTGACCTTCTGGGAACTAAAGGTGAATTTGGGCAAGCACAGCCCATGCTGGCTGGCAGGTGTTGCTTCAGTATTATCTGGAGTCTCCCAGACACTCGAGATCCAGGCGGAGAGCAGCTCGGACTCTCATTCCATGCCCTGCAAAGTGCAAAGCTGTCCCTCAGATTTCTGTGGGTTCCGCAGGAAGCCAGCCCTGCTCTGAGCCCCTGTGGGTGAGCCTCTGTTCCCTACTGCACCAACCCAAGAGTGAAACAGTGTTACAGTTTGGGTGAGAGTAAATTAAAAAGGGGTGGGAAGCTGTAATTAATTTTATTAATATGTTTTACTTAGCCCACTCTATCTAAAATACTGTCATTTCAACATGTAACCGAGATAAACATTTATTAATGAGATCTGTTATGTTCTTTCTGTACCAAGTCTTTGAAATCCAGCATGTATTTTGAACTTGCAGCACATACTCAACTAGCCATCTAGCCAGTGCTCAGTGGAAGAGCCTCACTGGGCCAGTGGCTGCTGTCTTGAACAAGGCAGGCCTCTGGTAGAGGGATTTGTGTCCATAAAGGCAGAGAGTAGGAACTGGACTCATATTCACATCTCTCCAACTTTCTGCTAAGCTATTTGCAAGTCCACCTCTTCCGACAAAACCTTTTTCTGACTCTAACTTTCTGAAACTCTAATTCACCCCACCAACACACGCATTCCACCCACACCTCTTGGGACTCATGGCTATTTCAGGTCGCTTATTTTTCATGATAAAAATGCAAGTCTTTCAATACAGAGGGCATGACCATTAATACACTTTGAAATAAATTGAGAGGCTGACACTCAGGACTTCTTCTCATGAAATAGGCTAGAATAGATGAGAAACTGTCAATTGAAGTGCACCCCATGTCCTGAAGACACTTTGTGAAACGTTATATTTATGTGAATATATGTGTAGCTGTCACATTGTAAACTGCACATCTTACTCTGAGGAATTTGGTTAAAATTTTAAAAACCAAATTCTTGAATAAAGCCACAGTCTCCAGAATTCCTGGTGATGGAGAATAAATGTGTTTTCGGCCACTGACTCCCCGGAAATGCCTTTTGGGGAAGTGAGAGTCAGGGCTGGGCTGGTAGCTGCTTTTAGTGGCTCTCCCACCCTTACCCTACTCAGAACTGAGTGCCTTAGGCTACAGAGCACAGAGCAGCCAGGAGAGAAGCTGCCACTCCACCCTCCACACCCGTCTGCCTGGCTTCTGCTTCCCAGCCAGCCGCGTGAAGCCCACGACCAAAGGCAGGGCGAGAGCAGGGAGTCTGCCCAAGCTCGCGTGTCCAGGTGAGGGGCTTTAGACCTAGAATGCCCGCACTTGCATTCCAGACCCTGTACGCAAACTGCCTACTGCATCGTTAGAGGGGAAGCTTGCCCACGACAAGGTAAGAGAGAAGGAGGCAGGACCATGAGTCATGCACTCATTTATTCACAGATGCGGGTGGCACTCCCACTGCATTCCAGAAAGAGTGGTAGAGGGAGCAGCAAGAGTCTTGCTCTCCAAAAGCTTACAGCCAGTGTGACAGATGAACAGCAAACAAACCATCAGACAGCGGTCACAGTAGTGTATGCAGGCTCAGTTGGAGGGAAAAAAAAATGCATTTTGAATATTGATCATACCATGTTGCGAAGTGGGAAGCAGGGCTGTCTGCTTCTCACCCTGCTGCCCCCAGCACCTCGCCTGTCGACTCTTCCTAACTCACAACAGGAGCTTTCCAGCCAGCTTCCTGCCCTCTCATCCCAGTCTGGTTCTGCTGAACAGCACAGCCCTCCTTCCATCCTTGTTCCCTTTTAAAAGCTGATTCTTCCATCTGAGCCCCTGAAGGTAGCTTTTCTCTGCCTGCATTTCATTTTGTCCTTTTCCCTGACACTTTCACAGTTTATAAACACACTGACTCCCTGTATTTGAAACGATCTTTCCTCTATCTCACTTTTTCCCCTTCTTGAAATTCAGGCTTCCCTTGCCTTCTGGGCTTTCATCAAGCTGACTGGCGCTCTCTTTAAGCTTTTATCACAGGAGTGATTGAGATGCAAAGTCTGTCTGAGGACAGAGTGATTGAGAAGAAGCGGGTCGATAGAGTGCAGGACACTGAGCTCTGGGGTGAGGAGCGTCTGTGAAGCTGGGAGGGGAGGACAAGCAGGGAGGACAATGGGCAGACAGCAGGTCTTCCCAGGTCGCCTTAAGCCCTGCAAGAACTTCACTCCGATGCCATGTTTGGTTATGACTATCCTCTAAGGACTTTGGATAAGATTCTAGGATGACCCTGCTCCTGCCAACGCCCTGGGGAAGGAATCCTGAGGCTCTATGAAGCCATTCACACCCTAGTAAAAATCAGTTCCTCTTCCTCAGTGTCAGGCAAATGGGTATAAATGTAGGGGAAGTAGGGAGAGGAGGGAGCATAGAACTTTGCTCTGAAGAGAGTGACTTGTTGACGGAGTTCCATCAGCCATGTGACAAGCAAACAGGCAAGGTCTTTGCGTTCAAGGGGTTTGTTTTAGTGCCTTCAGTCTACTTTGCTGCTTCTACTGCCTGTGAATGTTGCAAGGAACAAGCCTCCAGCCTCCTCACCTCCGCAGCTCAGGGCCTACAGGCTGGCTGGATGTAGTGTTCCTCCCTAAAGCCTGAGAACCCACTGGAGCGTGTGTTAACAATGCTGAGTCCCACACCAGAGTTACAAATCAGAATTGGAAGTAGAGTTGGGACACAGACTGTGGTATCTATCTGCATTTTAGTACATTTCCCAAAGCTCTGGCTTAGTGGTCACAAGTAAGAGTCCTGGGCTTAGCTTCTGATTTTTTCCACTTATGACCTTGGGCAAGTTCATTGAGCTCATTCAAACTTGTATTCTCTTTTCTCTAAAATGGGGTTATAATTACAACCTGCTGTACAGTGTGGTTGAACTCATGGTAAGGTAGCATATAATGTATGTCACTTTTCTAAGATGCATTTTCATATTGAGGTTCTTATTATTTGGAACAAGTCACAACTCAAGGCGAAGGTCTTGCCAATATTGGAATTTCTTGACCGATGGTTCTGCTTTCAGTTCTGTTATGAAAAGAAGTATTTATCAACTTGGTGTAAATCTGACAGAGTAAAAAGAACATGAACTTTGGCATCAGACCAGCTGTGCTGCAATCTTAGACTAGTGAGCTACTAGCCGTGCTGCCTTTAACAAATTGCCTAAACCCTATGAGTTCTCTCTTTTTATCTATAGAATGGGGGTAATAATAACTCCTCCCAACACCAGTATAAAGATTAAGTGATAACATGTATGTCACTGGTTCTCAACATTGGCCTCCCACTAGAATCATCTAGAAAACTTTACTAAACCAAAGTCTCAGTGGCCAGGCCCCAGGATGGGAATTTCCACTCTTCCTCAAGTTCTTGCCCTGGGGTCTGACACACCAGGGTCCTCAATAGCTAATGACTAAAGGCAGCTCCCTTGTTCTTCTGACTCTTCTTTCTTCCATTCATGGTGTCCATCAAATGCTCCCCCAGTTGACGGGAACTGAAGTCAGGCTCTGCCCTCCTCCTGGCAGCCAGGACCCCTAACCTGTATCTGTAGACTCAGCACCTCACCCTCCCCGGGCCCAGGACCTGCTGACCACGGCTCAGCTTTAGCACCATACTGAATCCTCCCTCCTCTGGCCCATACTGGACTGTGAGCCCCTACTCTGGCTCACGGGGCCCTCCTTATCTTTGAGTCCAAGTCCAGCCTTGAGAAACTTCCAATGAGCTCAGACTCTTGAAAACAAACTCTTCCCCTCCCATGTGGCAGTCCCCTCCCAGACACAGAGACCCACGTCTGTCCCAAGCCTCATGGTGGTTCGTCGCTGCCTCTTCACTGGGCCAGCAACATCAAGCACTCTGTGGCAGACTTCTGGTCAGAGATGGCAGGATTGTTGCTGACTTTTTCCCCTTTCACTCCGGAGACATCAATAGAAAGCAAAAAATAATAATAATAATAAAAAATAAAAAAATTTTATAATGTATAAACCCATGAGACCACTTTCACTAGAGTCTCATCTTCCTGCAGTATGAGCATGAGGTGGTTTGTGTGGTGGTCTCACCCACCCCGAGATATCCACATCCCAACCCCTAGAACCTGTGGTTGTGTCAGATTACAAGGCAAGGAGGAACTGTGGTCACAAGTGGAACTGAGGTTGCAAATCCGCTGACCTGGAGACGCAGTGATGAACCTGGATTATCCGGGTGAGCCCAATGTAACCACAGCGTGCATGTGTGCATGCGTGCTCAATCGTCCACCTCTTTGTGACCCCTCAGACTGTAGCCGGGCAGGCTCCTCTGTCCATGGGATTTTCCACGCAAGAATACTGGAGCGAGTTGCCATTTCCTCCTCCAGGGATCTTCCTGACCCTGGGATCTAACCCATGTCTCCTGGATTGGCAGGCAGGTTCTTTCCAGCTGTGTCACCAGGGAAGCCCATTGTAATCACAAAAATAAGTGGGAGAGGGAGGCACAAGAGGAGGTGAGGCCTGACTGGGAAAGGACTGTCAGAGAGATGCAAGGAGATGGAGGAGGGGCCTGTGAGCCAAGGAATACAAGCAACCTCCAGAAGCTGAAAGGAGCAAGGAAGTGGCTTCTCCAGTGGGGCCTTCAGAAGGGGCAACCCTGCCCAATGGCAACATGCTGGCTGTTGTGTTACCCAGCAATTCGGCTGGATAACACTTCTGGGTTGTTTTTAGACATGGCATCCATGGTGATTTGTTGGAGCGGCCACAGCGAACAGATGCAGTTTGTTTCTAATGACGCTATTGCCTGGGTTCCTGCCTTGTTCCAACAGGGAGAGGCCTCCCCCAGTGACATTTCGGTCCAACCCCAAAACTTTTATTACTTTTGATTACTAAGCAGACTCATTTCAGTTTTAAAAATTTAGTCACGCTCATTTAAAAACTTCCGTCTCATCTTTGACTCAAAGCTCCCCGCTTTGCCCAGTGAGGAGAGTAGAGTGCAGGGTGAGAGGTGAAGGCTGCCTCAGCTCCCTAAGCACCCTTCCCTGCCCTTAGCCCCCTGGTATGGGATTGAGGAGGAAAGACAGGGACAGACAGTTTTCCACAGGAAGTCTCCCCTCGCTGGGTCACTGCTGCTGATCGAGTCTGTGGTGTTGGGTGGAGACTCACCCCTGGCCCTTGAGTCCCTTGGGGTCCCTTGAGAGACTCGGCTGCACCTTTGGGCTGGCTGCCAGCCTCCTCTCATGTAAACACCTCTTTGCCTGATGTTTCAGTAGCTCTCAGCCTGCGCCCCACGACCTTATCTACTGCAGGCCTGACAACACAAGTGGGATTCAGTTTCCATACTTTCCAGAGCCTGCACTGGCCTGTACAGCCGTGACACACTGCCACAAGCTGTACTCCCTGCCATCTCTCCCCAGGGCTCCTGTCCCCTCTCTCGGTGCCAGAGTCGGGGGGGGCACCCACTGGGATGTGGTTATTGATAGCCCCCTTCCTCAGCTGCATGCTCCCAAAAAGATCTGCTCGTCTTGATTCTGTTGAAAAGGCACCTATCGGCCTTTCACGAGGGAAGAGCTATTTCTCTGATCTTAGGTTATGGGGAACTTGGGACTTTCATTCTCAAGCCCTGATCATTCATTCTGGGGAATGCCTTGGGCCCCCACAGCACCATATGACTACACAGCTATATTCCTTTTGAAGTAAAGTGAGATATCCTGACCTCCATCTGGCCTCTCCTTGATGATTCAGAGGCATCCTGACACTGGAAGGCCCTGAGACACAGAGAGGAAGCGTTCTGCCCTCCCTCCTAGCTGGGTGACCTGGGGGAGGTCACTACATCTCTGTCTCAGGCTCTGTCTAGAAAAGGGTGTGGTGGTGAGGGTGAAATAAGGTGAGTGATGAGAAAGCTCTTGGTGCACTAAACACGCTCAAAACATCTGAGCGTGGAAACCAAAGCCATTCGATTTGTGCAAACGGACTGCAGATTATTTACCACTTTGCATGGTTCTGAAAAGTGACCCATAGTTTCACTTTCTGACATCATCCTATTTCCTCTTTCTTTCCCAAGAATCTGATGAGAATAAAATTTCTTTGAACTTGAAATCTGAACAAAGGGAAGCTACACTAAATGGTTGATTGACTCTTATCAGTGTTATAAAAGTAAACGCAAAAGTTAAAAAAGATAAAAAAGCAAAGAATTCGGAGGGTTTACAGAGAACAGTCACAGCTGCCAGGCCTCTTGCTTTCCTCCCCACACCCAGTCATGCTCTTCAGATGCAACAGCTTTTAACTCTGTCTGGTATGTGTTTCTATAGCTCTGAAGAGTATGTTTTGCTCAAAATTCTCCAAGCCAGGCTTCAGCAATACGTGAACCGTGAACTTCCAGATGTTCAAGCTGGTTTTAGAAAAGGCAGAGGAACCAGAGATCAAATTGCCAACATCTGCTGGATCATTGAAAAAGCAAGAGAGTTTCAGAAAAACATCTATTTCTGACTTATTGACTATGCCAAAAGCCTTTGACTGTGTGAATCACAATAAACTGTAAGAGATGAGAATACCAGATCACCTGACCTGCCTCTTGAGAAACCTGTATGCAGGGTCAGGAAGCTACAGTTAGAACTGGACATGGAACAACAGACTGGTTCCAAATAGGAAAAGAAGTACATCAAGACTGTATATTGTCACCTTGCTTATTTAACTTATATGCAGAGTACATCATGCAAAATGCTGGACTGGAAGAAACACAAGCTGGAATCAAGATTGCCGGGAGAAATATCAATAACCTTAGATATGCAGATGACACCACCCTTATGGCAGAAAGTGAAGAGGAACTAAAAAGCCTTTTGATGAAAGTGAAAGAGGAGAGTGAAAAAGTTGGCTTAAAGCTCAACATTCAGAAAACGAAGATCATGGCATCTGGTCCCATCACTTCATGGGAAATAGATGGGGAAACAGTGGAAACAGTGTCAGACTTTATTTTCTGNAGATGACACCACCCTTATGGCAGAAAGTGAAGAGGAACTAAAAAGCCTTTTGATGAAAGTGAAAGAGGAGAGTGAAAAAGTTGGCTTAAAGCTCAACATTCAGAAAACGAAGATCATGGCATCTGGTCCCATCACTTCATGGGAAATAGATGGGGAAACAGTGGAAACAGTGTCAGACTTTATTTTCTGGGGCTCCAAAATCACTGCAGATGGTGACTGCAGCCATGAAATTAAAAGACGCTTACTCCTTGGAAGGAAAGTTATGACCAACCTAGATAGCATATTAAAAAGCAGAGACATTACTTTGTCAACAAAGTAGTGGTCATGGATTTGAGAGTTGGACTGTGAAGAAAGCTGAGCGCCGAAGAATTGATGCTTTTGAACTGTGGTGTTGGAGGAGACTCTTGAGAGTCCCTTGGACTGCAGGGAGATCCAACCAGTCCATTCTAAAGGAGATCAGTCCTGGGTGTTCTTTGGAAGGATTGATGCTAAAGCTGAAACTCCAATACTTTGGCCACCTCATGTGAAGAGTTGACTCATTGGTAAAAACTCTGATGCTGAGAGGGATTGGAGGCAGGAGAAGAAGGGGACGACAGAGGACGAGATGGCTGGATGGCATCACCGACTCGATGGACATGAGTTTGGGTGAACTCTGGGAGTTGATGATGGACAGGGAGGCCTGGAGTGCTGCAATTCATGAGGTCACAAAGAGTCGGACATGACTAAGCAACTGAACTGAACTGAACTGAAAGAGTATGTTTCTGTTTCTCCTTGGAGAAATCCATCAGGAGTAAAGAAAAAGTCAAAGAGATAAAAAATATGAGGGAAAATTAGATTAAGAACTAGGAGACATTTAAGTAAGAGAAAAGAGACTGAGTGGCCATCAACAGATAGATGGTTGAAGAAAATGTGGAAGTATACATATATATCCACACACACATATATACAATGGAATATTACTCGACCATAAAGAATGAAATATTACCACTTACAGCAACATAGATGGACTTAGAGAAGAAATAAGTCAGACACAGAAAGACAAAAGCTGTATGACATCATTTAGATGTGGAAATTTTAAAAATAATACAAATGAACTTGTTTACAAAACAGAAACAAACTCACAGAACTAGGAAACAAACTTATAACTACCAAAGGGGAAGGAGGAGAGGGATAAACTAGGAGTATTGGATTAACAGATACACGCTACTATATATAAAGTATTTACTGTATACACACACACACACACACACACACACACATATATAAAGGATTTACTGTATAGCACAGAGAACTATATTCAATATCTTGTAATAACCCATAATGGAAACGAACCTTTTCTCATGCAGACTAATTCAGTTTGCTTTGCATCTTTCTCCCTCTGATCATGCCTCACTCAAAGAGATCCATCAAGGTATTTTTCTAAACTCCACCTCAAAAAACAAGTGAAGCGAATCACCAGTCCAGGTTCCATGCATGATACAGGGTGCTTGGGGCTGGTCCACTGGGATGACCCAGAGGGATGGTATGGGGAAGGATGTGGGAGGGGGGTTCGGGACGGGGAACACGTGTACACCTGTGGCAGATTCATGTTGATGTATGGCAAAACCAATACAATATTGTAAAGTATTAGCCTCCAATTAAAATAAATAAAGTTATATTTTAAAAAACAATAAAAAAAATTTTTTAAGTGAAAATATTAGTCGCTTAGTTGTATCCAACTCTTTGCAACCCCATGGTCTATAGCCTGCCAGGCTCCTCTATCTATGGAATTCTTCAGGCAAGAATACTGGAGTGGGTTGCCAGTCCCTTCTCCAGAGGACCATCCCAACCCAGGAATTGAATCCAGGTCTACATTACAGGCAGATTCTTTACATCTAAGCCACCAGGGAAGCACTCCCCTACACCCCAAAAAAGCTCTCAAAATTCTATCTGCCCTGTTATGAATTTAGTCTAGTTGTCCCTGTGATATAAAAACAGCTGCTGTCTGTTATTGCTTTAAATGGCATTTCCCCTTCCTGCTGCATGTTTGACAATGTAAAGAAAAGCAGTGATTATGTCTACAGTTTCTAGAGTAACTGATAAGTACATGTATTACCTCTAATTTTTGTAAATTCCCTGTAAGGTAGTAGACAGCCTCACTTGCATATTGCAGGTGAGGACACTGAGGCTTGGAGAAAGTTAATCACTTGCCTGAGGTCTCCCAGCTGCAAATCAGCAGCATTTGATTGTGAGCAAATGCCTGCCTGGTCCCTAAGCAGATGTAGCTGCACAACGTGGTAGATAACTGCCTCCACCCCTCAAGAAGCCCTTCACTCATGTCTTATCCTCTCCCTCCATTCTTCTCAGGATCCTGAGGCCATGGATTGGTGGAAGGACCATTTCTGGATCATCTTGGCCGTGGCCATCATCTTTACCTCTGTGAGCCTGGGCACCGTCCTGTTCTTTGTCTGTAGGTGTCTGTTTAGAAAAGGTAATGACCCTCCTCCCCCTTGGGCAGGTGGAGGGAGGGGAGGGAAGAGGTGGTTGTTGGGGCACTGGGGCTTCTTTAGGGCAAAAAGATTAGTTCTGGGCTTCCATGGGCTGAACTCTGGATTTAGCATCATGCACTCTGGGTCTGAGTCCTAGCTCAGCTACTAATATGTGTCTCTGGCCTCAGTTTCCCCCTCTGTACGGTGAAGGGATGGACTCTTCTGCCCTCAGGGTTTGGGTAAAAGCAGAATCAGTTTCAAGGCATGCTGTTCTCCAGTGCTCTCTCTCTCCAATGTGGCTGCTGATCACAGCACCTTACCGCTGGAACTTGAGAGTACAAGTGCATGGAAGGTCAAAAACTGTCTTGATTCCAAATGCATTGACTTGTGTGCATAAAATACGTACAGCGTTTTGTATGGCAATCATTCTCCACAAAGTAATTTTTTTAAATGTCTTAAAACACCTCTGGCTGTCTCATGGTTAAGATTCCATGCTTCCAAAGCAGGGAGCATGAATTCGATTCCTGTTCAGGGAACTAAGATCCCACATGACATGCAAGATGCCAAAAAAAAAAAAATTAAAAAATTGAATGTTTTTGAGCTATCTGAAGAAAAGCCCTAATTTGAGTTTTCCATTTCTCACCTTACCCCATAGTGTACCTTCACATTTTGAAGTGTGGTATAAAAAAAAAGTCTTCAGGCATGAAAAATGGACTCATTACATGGTTGACCACCGTGACTGCCTATTCTAAGATCATACTCTGAATTTGGGGGTATTGCATGTGCTTTGGATAGAGGTTCTTAGCACACTTGGACATAAGCAGCTTCCTGGAGGATTAATGAATTTTAATATTCATCTCCAAAAACATGAAATTCTGGTTCAATAGTGAGTTTTCTTAAGATCCTAGCCCTTAACTAATGACCTAGGCCTGGAGCACACCTGGGGATGGTAAATGCTCTGAGAGGTATGGCCGTCTTGCCCTGGGGCACCCAGGGGGCATCCCTCCATGATCAGGGCCCTGTCCTCCTGATGCATCTGGATATGGCCTCAGTCCTGCTGAACCAGTGCTGGAAGGTCAGGGCTGCTCAGGAATGAAAGCTTCTGTCATTCTTTTCAATCTCTCTTTAGAGATAAGAAAAGCAAGGTTCAAAGAGAGGCAAATCCTTGGTGTGGATCTCCTGGGACTTGGTGGCAGAGTTGGGCCAGAACTCGGGTACACTAGGCTCCCCATTCAAAGTCCTTTCCCCTCCACCCCCTGATGGTAATTAGTTTTTTAAATACAGAAAGTGTATTCTAGCCACTATAGTCCTCTATCCACTTGCCTTTTTTAAATATTTCATTTTTAAAATTTTGATTTGTTTTAATTTTGGTTGCACAGGCTCTTGGGTGTGGTGCACAAGTTTTTGCTAGCTGTGGTATGCCAGTTTAGTTGCCTCGAAGCACGTGAGATCTTAGTTCCCTGACCAGGGATCGAACCACGTCCCCTGTATTGGAAGGCAGATTCTTAACCACTGGACCGCCAGGGAAGTCCCAAAACATTTTGCTTTTAGATATGGACAAAATATGACCCTGAACAAAAACTTTACTTATTCTCTTTTATCTTGACCCACTCCTATTAACAAGTAGGGTATAATTAATAATAACTTACATGTCCAGCATATCACAGTTTACAAACTGCTGTTCCCATTTTTCATCTCATTTCCTCCCATTAATGCTTTTGGCTATTCACTCAACTAGTATTTCTAAGTGACAACTATATGCTAGGTAGACACAGTACCAGGCGATGAGGAAGCAGCCACAGCCCACACTGGATTAGTCTCAGACTCAGGTCAGACGATCTGGATAACATTCCGACTCTATCACTTATGAGCTCTGTGCCCCTAAGTCTGTTTTCTCTGGATGGTTCTTCATCTGACTATCCTGAACCTGCCCATTCTCTGGTCTCTTCTAAACTCTAAAGATCACAATTTTGGACAATTCTTCCTAAATGAATATGCTTATTTTTTTCCTTAGGCAAGAAATTGGAAATATCCAAGTCCTTGAAACAAAAGCAGAGAGATGAAGAAACGATGTATGAGTAAGTAGGGGGAATCCTGCTTTTTAATTTTGAGAACTGCCTGTCCACTTCCATTCTTGTGCCTGCACTACTGAGCTGGTGTGTGTGCGGTCAGTCACTTAGTCGTGTCCGACTCTTTGCAACCCTGTGGACTGTAGCCCACCAGGTCCGCTGCCCATGTGATTTTTCCAGGCAAGAATACTGGAGTGGGTTGCCATTCCCTTCTCCAGGGGATCCTCCTGACCCAGGGATCCAACCCACATCTCCTGTTTGGCTGGCAGATTCTTTGCCACTGAGTCACCTGGGAAGCCCCTGAAACTTCTCACCAAAGTATAATATAAATACAGAAAAATGCATGTGGTAAGAGTACAACTCAATGAATTTCCACGAACTAAACAGATCCGGTAGCTGGCCCCCAGATTAAGAAACAAAATTACCAGCACCTCAATCCCATAGATGCCCTTTCAGCCTTTAAATCCTAAGGATAATCACTGTCTGAAATAGTATAGGCTCATTGTTCCTTGTCTTTATACTTCACATACATGGAATTATACAGTATGTGTTATTCAGTGTTTAACCTCTTTTGCTCAGCATTTTTTTGTGAGATTCATTGTGTGTAGTTGTAGACTGTTCATTCTTATTACCATAGAGTGTTCCACTGTGGAACTGAACCATGATGAATTTACCCATTCTGCTACTTATAGGCATTTGAGAAGCATCCAGTTTGCCACTGTTATGAATAGTGCTGTTATAAACATTTTAGTAACATATCTTTTGATCAGCAGGATATATACACAATGTTTCTGTCACATGGTGGGTGTATGTTTAGCATTAGGAGTACACCTGTTTTTTGTTTGTTTGGCTATGCTGGGTCTTCATTGCTTCAAGGGCTTTTCTCCAGTTGTGGTGAGCGGGGGCTACTCTTCACTGAGGTGTGAGGGCTTCTCGTTGCTATGGCTTCTCTTGTTGCAGAGCACAGGCTCTAGAGCTTTAATAGCTGCAGCAGACGAGTTCCATAGTTGTTGCTCCCCAGGCTCCAGAGCACAGCCTCAAGAGTTGTGGCACACGGGCTTAGTTGCTCCACAGCACGTTGACTTCCCGGATCAGGGGTTGAATCCATGTCTCCTGCATTGGCAGGCAGATTCTTTTTATCACTGAGCCACCTGGGAAGCCCAGGTTTTGCACATCCTTTTACACATCAAAATACACCTGGTGCTTACCTCCCTGTCCTGATCCAGCTCAGGTAAACACAGGAAGATGAGATCCGTAGTCTAAGTTAGAGTGCTTCTGCTCCACACCTTCAAATCCAAATGGTCCCTGGGCTAAAGAAATGGTTTCTTTAGTGTGTCAGTTACAGATGGGATGCAAGACCTAGAAAAGAAAGGAGATGCTTTCAGTCTTTAGGGACCAAGATTTGAACATTCAACTCTGTCCATTTCCCTTGACATTTTCTCTTAAACTGGCAGGCATGATCAAAACCAAACATTGACTCCTATACCCTATACTTTCTCTCTTCCAGGAATGTTACGGAACAATTCTCAGTTCAATTACCCCCTCTGCCACCCAGGGATATGCTTTCCCCAGAAGTTGCCTGTGAGTATATTTTGCTGATAAGTCTCATTCAGGGTAGAATAATAAATTTGCCTTGGCGTCTCAGTCAGCTTGTGCTCAGTTGCTCAGTTCAGTTCATTCGCTCAGTCGTGTCCGACTCTGAGATCCCATGAATTGCAGCGTGCCAGGCCTTCCTGTCCATTACCAACTCCTGGAGTTCACTCAAACTCACTTCCATCGAGTCGGTGATGCCATCCAGCCATCTCATCCTCTGTCGTCCCCTTTTCCTCCTGCCCCCAATCCCTCCCAGCATCAGAGTCTTTTCCAATGAGTCAACTCTTTGCATGAGGTGGCCAAAGTACTGGAGTTTCAGCTTTAGCATCATTCCTTCCAAAGAACACCCAAGACTGATCTCCTCTAGAATGGACAGTCTCTCAGTTGTGTCCAACTCTTTGCAGCCTCACAGACTGTAGCCCACTAGGCTCCTCTGTCCATGAGATTCTCCAGGCAAGAATACTGGAATGGATTGCCATTTCCTCCTCTAGGGGATCTTCCTGACCCAGGGATTGAATCCACCTCTCCTGTGCCTCCTGCATTAGCAGGCAGATTCTTTACCACTGAGTCACTTGGGAAGCAGCTTGGGTTGCCCATAAAACAGTACACAGACAATGTGGCTTAAATGACAGTAAATTTCTCATAGTTCTGGAGGCTAAAAGTTCAAGATCAAGGTGCCAGGCCAATCTGGTTTCTGGTGAGAATACTTCTAGTTTGCAGATGACTGTGAGCAAACATGGAGGGGAGACAGCTCCCTGGTGTCTCTTCAGTTCAGTTCAGTCGCTCAGTTGTGTCCGACTCTTTGCGACCCCATGAATCACAGCACGCCAGGCCTCCCTGTCCATCACCAACTCCCGGAGTTCACTCAGACTCACATCCATCGAGTCAGTGATGCCATCCAGCCATCTCATCCTCGGTCGTCCCCTTCTTCTCCTGCCCCCAATCCCTCCCAGCATCAGAGTCTTTTCCAATGAGTCAACTCTTCACGTGAGGTGGCCAAAGTACTGGAGTTTCAGCTTTAGCATCATTCCTTCCAAAGAAATCCCAGGGTTGATCTCCTTCAGAAGGGACTGTTTGGATCTCCTTGCAATCCAAGGGACTCTCAAGAGTCTTCTCCAACACCACAGTTCAAAAGCATCAGTTCTTCGGTGCTCAGCCTTCTTCACAGTCCAACTCTCACATCCATACTTGACCACAGGAAAAACCATAGCCTTGACTAGACAGACCTTAGTCAGCAAAGTAATATCTCTGCTTTTCAATATGCTATCTAGGTTGGTCATAACTTTCCTTCCAAGGAGTAAGCGTCTTTTAATTTCATGGCTGCAGTCACCATCTGCAGTGATTTTGGAGCCCCAAAATATAAAGTCTGACACTGTTTCCACTGTTTCCCCATCTATTTCCCATGGAGTGATGGGACCAGATGCCATGATCTTCATTTTCTGAATGTTGAACTCTAAGCCAACTTTTTCACTCTCCTCTTTCACTTTCATCAAAAGGCTTTTTAGTTCCTCTTCACTTTCTGCCATAAGGGTGGTGTCATCTGCATATCTGAGGTTATTGATATTTCTCCCAGCAATCTTGATTCCAGCTTGTGTTTCTTCCAGTCCAGCATTTTGCATGATGTACTCTGCATATAAGTTAAATAAGCAAGGTGACAATATACAGTCTTGATGTACTTCTTTTCCTATTTGGAACCAGTCTGTTGTTCCATGTCTAGATCTCACTGTTGCTTCCTGGCCTGCATACAGATTTCTCAAGAGACTGGTCAGGTGGTCTGGTATTCCCATCTCTTTCAGAATTTTCCACAGTTTATTGTGATCCACACAGTCAAAGCCTTTGGCATAGTCAATGTCTCTTAGAAGGGCACTAATCCTATTGGATCAGGGCCCTGCCCTTCTGACCTTGTTTAACTTTAATTACTTATTTGGAGACCCCATCTCTGAATATAACTGCACCGATGGTTAGAGTTTCACCATATGGATTTTGTGGGGACACAAACTTTCAGTCTATTATACTGGAATTTGCAGATGGCAGCAGCCTGTTTCAAGGAGATGAATTAAGTTTAAGATGGGGGGAGTACAAAATAAGTACCAATGCTTCCAGTATTCAATGTGTAAATTCATATTCAAATTTCAGCTTGTAGCATGGGTATAAAGGAACACTGGGCTTCTCATACTTCATATCAGAAAATCTCTGCCTGGCTCCCTTGACTGAAATATTCTTCCTTAAGCTCTACATACAGCTGACTTTACCTTACCCTTCTAGTGTCAGCTCAAATGTTACCACCTCAGAGAGTTCAGTCCTGATCATCCTACATAAAGAAATCCGTCTAATTCTCCTTTGAAGCTTATGACAATTATCCTGCTGCTGCCTAAGTGAGCTTATTTAATTATCCTTCATTTGTCCATTATCTGTCTCCTCCATCATAATACAAACTCTAGAAAATAGGCGCCTTTCTTGTCTTGTTCACTGTTGTTTACCCACCATTAAGAACAGTGCCTAGAGGGACTTCCCTGGAAGTCCATGTGTAAGACTCCATGCTCCCAGCGCAGGGGGCCTGGGTTTGATCCCTGGTCGGGGAACTAGATCCTCCACGTGCCATACAACTAAACAGTTTGCATGCCACAACTAAGACCCTGGACAACCAAATAAATATTTTAAAAAATAGTGTCTGGAGCTTAGTAGATAATGGATGAAACTATTTTAATTGAATAGATAACTAGTAATATCAGCTAGCATTGCTGAGCAGGCACTGTGTGTCAGGTCCTATGCTAGGCACTTCATAGGTACTGTCTCATTTAATCCTCTCAACAACTATATGCAGCAGGCACATTATTATGTCCCTCTGACAGAGGAAGACACTGAAGCACAGAGAAGTTAAGTGACTTACTCATGGTCACACAGCTAGTGACTGCTGAATCCTGAAGATGAGTTTGGATCTGACTGCAGAACTGAAATGGTAGTTGTTATTCAAGTTCTCTTGGGAAAAGACGTGATTGTGGGGAGGCAGTTTCAGGCCCCATCAAGGGGGAGCTGAGATTTTCCTCCCCCTTTAGTCCATGTGCTATGTGCCCATCTTCTGCTAATTCTACCTTTTGAAGACACCACTGTCCCATTCCTTCTTAGCAGAGGAGTGATGGATGTGAACAATTATAGATAGCTCTGGAATGTTGTGTTCAGTCATTGTGAGGGACGTGCCTGAAAGGAGATATTGTTTGTATTGCTTCCTTACGAAAATTAGAACCTGTAGGCACAGCACTACTCATTTCACTACTAGCTCTGGTCAGTTTCTTGTCTGAACTTCTGTCTTGTGGCTCCCACTGCAGTGCAGTCAGGCAAAGCAACAAGGGAGTCAAGATGTCTGAGTGATGTTTGCCACTTACTCACTGGGCTGAGCCTGAGACTGTGTCATGGCTGGACCTCAGTTTCCTCTGTGAAATGGGGATCTGGTCCACCAAGACGTGGGAGGATCACTGAAACCCATGAAAATCATGCAGAGCCACTTGGTCAAAAATACATAAACGTACGCTAGCTTTGCATCTGATACCTTTTTGTGTATTCTAGCCCCACAGGAAACCCCAAATCGGCCCACACCAGCTGCATACTCTTCAGTACATAAAATTAGAAATAAGAAGACAATCACCGTCCCAAGCTATATTGAGCCTGAGGAAGACTATGATGATGTTGATGTCCCTGCCAATACAGAAAACCATCATCTTGAAAGAAACATTTCTTCCTTTTGGCAAGCAGAAGATGGTTCAACAGCTTATTTTAAAAACAATCAAGAATGGTTGAAGTTCAGTAAGTGCCCAGGTCCGAAAGCCAGTGGTAACATTATGGAGCTCTATAAGATAAACACTTTCTGAATCAGATGGAGAAGCATCAGTGATCAGATAACTGCAGCCAGAGGAAAGCTGCCTGTGCTCAGCTCTGAGAATGGAGAGCAGTCAGGCCTTGGGCTTCTGCTGAGTGAGGTTCCATGTGGAGGCCCACTGAACCCTGCAAAGCTCTTCTCCCTCCCCTCCGCCCTGAGAAACCACTCAGTTCCCGGCATTCTTCCTCTGTTTGTGTGGTTCTAAGTGATGTTAAATCTTGGTGTTTGATTGTACGAGCCTCCCAGGCTCCCATCCCCTGCACAAGCCCCTACCCACTCCACCCACCTCACACACTGAGGGGCTGTGGGTGGTAGTCACAGCTAAGCGCCCTTGCACACAAGTCACACATCACGCCTTGTGCATTCTTCAAGGGTGGGTGTGCTTCTTGTTCTTGTGAACCCTCCCCACCTATACAACCCCAAGCCCCAGGGCCTCTCTATGACATCAGCCAAACTAACCACAGAGATCCAAGTTTCTAACCAGAGTTTTTTCACTGCTTCCTGGCTGCACCATAACAATCAACAAAGAACAGAAGTCACCTTCTGGACCACAGGACAGACGTTACCCATAGGGGTGTTGACTTTGCAATATGTGTACTGGAGGAAAGAAGGTTTCCCCAGGAAAAAATCACAGGGAACAGGAAAGAAAGGGGCGAGTCAGTGGCAGATTCAAGATGAAAGTTCAGGGGTCTTTAATACTCTCCTCTGATATTTTCATTACTGCTTTCTCCCTTGTGTAGCATTCAAGATAAACAGCATCATATCCTCCCTGCCAGATTCCTGTCCCTGAGTGACTGGGAGGCAGAAACTCCAATTCAGTATGCTACACCTAATGATACATCTGGGGAGCGGGCTGCTGTCCAAGTTATACGAGTGTCCTAGTGGGGTCGCCAAGGCCCGAATCAGCTTGTAGGCTCCTGAAACTCATTGATTCCTTCAAGTTTATCTGCTGACACTTGAAGACTTGACACTGTCTAGCCGGACTCACAGGATGCTGACTTCTAAGCAATTCCTAAGAAATCCAGCTAACAGGCTTGCAGGGCGAGCAGCATGATCTGGTGGAAAGGCCCAGGAGTGACACCTGGACTGAGCTCCTCCTTGAGAGATGGAAAACGTGTACCTGTCATCCCCCTCAACCACTTAACCACTGCTGGACCAGTGAGGACCTGTGCTTCTTCCCAGGTTCTCACTTTCTAGACTCCATAGAAACTTCCAACTTGTAATACCTCCTTGTTTTAGACCAGTGGTTCTCTAACTATGGCCTTAGGGAATTCTGGTAATCTGTGAGCCAGAGAGGACTCATTTCTTAAATCCTAGAAAAAACCCACGTGCCCTAGAGCCCACACAGGAAAGCTACTAAAGCCCGCACACCTAGAGCTTGTGTTCCACAGGAGAAGCCACCTCAATGAGAAGCCCAAGCGCTGCAATAGAGTACCCCTGATTGCCGCAACTAGAGGAAGCCTGCACAAAGCAACAAAGACCCAGCGCAGTCATAAATCAATTAATCATATTTTTTAATTATAGGGAAAAAATGGCTAAAGGATGGAAGTGCTTACCAAGCGTGCTTTCTCGTTTAAAACTTCCACAGACCATCCACATCTACCCCAAAAGTTAAAAAGCAAATACCAGACATGTCTCAATTCCTTCTTGGTTTCCGGGCCACCCCCACCTCCTGGTTCTCCTCCCGCCTGCCTGGCCTGTCTCCATCTTTGCAAGAACACCTGCTTCTGAAACATCGCTTCAATGCCAGTCTTTCTCAGGGTCCTGTCCCTGCATCTCCCTCCAAACACTCATGAGTGACCTCATGGGATCTCACTGCTCCCTGCAACTGGCCCTAAGGAAACACTTCTCACTCTGCATTGTAATTGCCTAGTTAATTCTTTATCCTCCTTCCTAACTTGGGATTCTTTGGAGTGGAAGCTGTCTGGCTCCCACTATATTCCCAATGTCCAGCTCAAACCCTGGCATATATTAGGCACTTAATAAATATTTATTGAATGTTGATCATTAATGGAAAATCTACCGGTGTGACAAAAACAAATAATTTTTCTCTGGGCCTGTGTCACTTGGCTGAGATTTTATACAGGGCACCTGTAATAAAACCATGTTTTCTACCAACAAAGTTGTTTCCAATTTGGATGATATAGTTAGGTACATCAAGATTTCACAGCACATTTTTGTGTATTCTAGCCCCACAGGAAACCCCAAGTCGGCCACCAGCATCATACTCATAGATAAAGTCAGAAATAAGACGACAGTTTCCATTCTGAGCAACAGTGATGTTAAAATCCCTACAAATATGGAAAATTATCATTTGGAAACAATTCCTGTTCTACCACCTTAGCTGATTTGAGAACTGATGGCTTACCCATGCCCCAAATCATTGAATTTAGTTTTCTTTAAAATCGTTAACAGTCTGATCTTTGTGATACAGACAAGATTGTTCCCTGGAAATGCTCTGGTTTACTAGCAACAAATTTTACAAATCATGTGTATCAGTTAGTATGCTTTAGGCTGCAAGGAACAGACTATCCAATGAAAGATGACGTAAATAATAAGAAATTTATGATTTCACAAACTAAGGCATCTTGGTAAGCACTCACTCCATAATTCATCAGATTTAAGGCTCAGAGATATGAGCTGACTTTTCTCAGATTCTCTTAGCTTTCCCCTCATGGCAGCTATTTTGCCACCATGAGGGGAAATCTAAGAGAATTTTCCTATGAAAGGAAAGCTAACAATCACATCCTCTTATGACAATAAACCTAGGAAGGGGACATTTTCTCCCATAGAACTTTCCATTAATTAGGAAAAACTTTCCCAGAAGCTCCCAGCAACTTTTCCTAATATCTCATTGGTCAGGATTGGTTCACATGCTCAGCTATAGGAAAGGCCTATTTTCAGCCTTTCAAATTGCCAACATCTGCTGGATCATGGAAAAAGCAAGAGAGTTCCAGAAAAACATCTATTTCTGCTTTATTGACTATGCCAAAGCCTTTGACTGTGTGGATCACAATAAACTGTGGAAAATTCTGAAAGAGATAGGAATACCAGACCACCTGACCTGCCTCTTGAGAAACCTATATGCAGGTCAGGAAGCAACAGTTAGAACTGGTCATGGAACAACAGACTGGTTCCAAACAGGAAAAGGAGTACATCAAGGCTGTATATTGTCACCTTGCTTATTTAACTTATATGCAGAGTACATCATGAGAAACGCTGGACTGGAAGAAACACAAGCTGGAATCAAGATTGCCAGGAGAAATATAAAAAACCTGAGATATGCAGATGACACCACCCTTATGGCAGAAAGTGAAGA
>SJXQ01007246.1:1962-16848 GCA_006408695.1 Aepyceros melampus
CCAGCGGCCCTGGAGAGGAGCGGGGGCCTGGGGCCAGAGGGCTGGGGTGGGGGCCAGCTCCCTCACCCCTAAGGCTGTCCGCCCTCCCTGGGGATCAGCCCTGGGGGCAGGGTCTCTGCTCCCTCTCCATCCCCCAGACCCCACCCCAGTCCCCCAGGGGCCAAAGTCCCTGCAGCCCGGGGGAGAACCCCTCTGCCCGAGAGGGCCTTTTGGACAAGGAAGGGTCAGAGGGGGCGAGGGGAGCAGCTCTGTCCCCGGGTCCCGGGGTGCACTGCCAACTTCGTGCAGATGGACCGGTGGTGAGGGGGCAGCTTTGTGGCACCTCCGACCCTTACACCCTGTGAGCGTGGTGACCCTTCCTCCTTCCCCGAAGGGGCTGTGAGTGCGGCCCCAGGCAGAGTCTCAGGTGACCGGTGGAGGGGCCTGGCCCAGAGCTGGGTTTCCAGGGTGAGGGGTGGGAGGTCGGGGGGTGGAATAACTTGCTAGAGATCACCAGCTCCCAGTGGCTGGAACTGGGGTCTCCTCCGAAGGCCTGCCTTGGTCTTCCTGGTGCCCCAGGGATGGCGAGGAGAGCCGGGCTCGGCCGCTCTTACCTTCCTCAGGCAGCGGGGGAGGCGTGGCACAGAGGCGCTCCAAGGCTGGCCCAGGGCCGCACAGCAAGTTGGCCTGGGACACGCCCTCCAGGGTCTATGGCCTTTAATCGTTCTCTCTGTACACTTCCAGGTGGTTCCACCTTACTGGGCCTTTAAAAAGATATGATTTTTTTTTAAAAGAACAGTTTTAGACTTCAAAACAATTGCAAATAGAGCATCTAGAGTTCTTGCAACCCCACGCAGTCTCTGGTGCGTTTGTAATGGCTCAGGAACCAGTGTTCATTATTGCTAAGGAAAGCCCATATTTCACTCAGCGTCCCTGCGTTTCTACCTAATGTCCCTTTTCTGTTCTAGGACCCCATCCAGGACACCATGTGACATTTAGTCATCACATCTCCCAGGGCTCCTGGGCTGGGACGGTTGCCCAGACTTTCCTTGTTTGTTGTTTAAATTTTATTTTATTGAAGTACAGTTAATGTACAGTGTTGCGTTAATTTCAGCTGTACAGCAAAACAAGTCCGTTTTATGCACATATATACATACACACACACACATTCTTTTTCATATTCCTTTCCATATGGTTTGTCATAGAATGTTGAAGAGAGTTCCCTGTGCTAGACGGTAGGACCTAGCTGTTTGTCCGGTCTGTAAACGAAAGTTAGCGTCCGCCAGCCCCCAAACTCCCACTATACCCTTCCCCCATCCCCTTCTTCCCCCGGCAACTTCAAGAAGACTGTCTGTGTCTATGAATCTTTTTCCATTTCGTGGATATTTGGATCTCACATGTAAGCGTCTTTCTGACTTACTTCACTTAGTGTGACACTCTCTAGGGTCATCCGCGTTGCTGCGAATGGTATCATCTCATTCTCTTTAGTGGTTGAGTCATACCCCATTGTATATATGTACCATATCTGTCGATAGGCATTTAGGTTGGTTCCACACCTTGGCTCTTGTGAATAGTTGAAACTGCTAGGAACATAGGAGTGAACGTATCTTTTCTGAAACATTTACTTTTGGCTGAGCTGGGTCTGGTCGCCACGTGGGCTTTCTCTAGTTGCAGTGAGAGGGAGCCGCTCTCTAACTGTGGTGCATGAGCTTCTCACTGAGGTGGGCTCTCTTGTTGCAGAGCGGGAGGTCTGAGGGGTTCAGCTTCAGTAGTGGTGGCACACGGGCTTGATAGCTCTGCAACACGTGGAACCTTCCAGACCAGGGATTCACCCACGTCCCATGCGTTGGCAGGAAGATTCTTAACCACTGGGCCAACAAGGAAGTGCATATCTCTTTGAATTAGAATTTTCTCTGGATATATGCCCAAGTGTGGGATTGCTGGGTGACTTGGTGGTTCTAGGGCTTCCCAGGTAGCGCTAGTGGTTAAAGAACCTGCCTGACGCGAGTTTGATCCCTGGGTCAGGAATATTCCCTGGAGTAGGAGACGGCAACCCACTATAGTCTTCTTGCCTAGAGAATCTCAAGGACAGAGGGACCTGGAGAGTTTGGGTCCATATGATGGCAAAGACTTCAGTTCAGTTCAGTTCAGTCGCTCAGTCGTGTCCGACTCTTTGCAACCCCATGAATCGCAGCACGCCAGGCCTCCCTGTCCATCACCAACTCCCGGAGTTCACTCAGACTCACGTCCATTGAGTCCGTGATGCCATCCAGCCATCTCATCCTCGGTCATCCCTTTCTCCTCCTGCCCCCAATCCCTCTCAGCATCAGGGTCTTTTCCAATGAGTCAGCTCTTCGCATTAGGTGGCCAAAGTACTGGAGCTTCAGTTTTAGCATCATTCCTTCCAAAGAAATCCCAGGGTTGATCTCCCTCAGAATGGACTGGTTGGATCTCCTTGCAGTCCAAGGGACTCTCAGGAGTCTTCTCCAACACCACAGTTCAAAAGCATCAATTCTTCTACGCTCAGCCTTCTTCACAGTCCAACTCTCACATCCATACATGACCACAGGAAAAACCATAGCCTTGACTAGACGGACCTTAGTCGGCAAAGTAATGTCTCTGCTTTTGAATATACTATCTAGGTTGGTCATAACTTTTCTTCCAAGGAGTAAGTGCCTTTTAATTTCATGGCTGCAGTCACCATCTGCAGTGATTTTGGAGCCCCCCAAAATAAAGTCTGACACTGTTTCTACTGTTTCCCCATCTATTTCCCATGAAGTGATGGGGCCAGATGCCATGATCTTCGTTTTCTGAATGTTGAGCTTTAAGCCAACTTTTTCACTCTCCTCTTTCACTTTCAACAAGAGGCTTTTTAGCTCCTCCTCACTTTCTGCCATAAGGGTGGTGTCATCTGCATATCTGAGATTATTGATATTTCTCCCAGCAATCTTGATTCCAGCTTGTGTTTCTTCCAGTCCAGCATTTCTCATGATGTACTCTGCATATAAGTTAAATAAGCAGGGTGACAATATACAGCCTTGACGTACTCCTTTTCCTATTTGGAACCAGTCTGTTGTTCCATGTCCAGTTCTAACTGTTGCTTCCTGACCTGCATACAGATTTCTCAAGAGGCAGGTCAGGTGGTCTGGTATTCCCATCTCTTTCAGAATTTTCCACAGTTTACTGTGATCCACACAGTCAAAGGCTTTGGCATAGTCAATAAAGCAGAAATAGATGTTTTTCTGGAACTCTCTTGCTTTTTCCATGATCCAGCAGATGTTGGCAATTTGATCTCTGGTTCCTCTGCCTTTTCTAAAACCAGCTTGAACATCAGGGAGTTCACGGTTCATGTATTGCTGAAGTCTGGCTTGGAGAATTTTGAGCATTACTTTACTAGCATGTGAGATGAGTGCAATTGTGCGGTAGTTGGAGCATTCTTTGGCATTGCCTTTCTTTGGAATTGGAATGAAAACTGACCTTTTCCAGTCCTGTGGCCACTGCTGAGTTTTCCAACTTTTCTGGCATATTGAGTGCAGCACTTTCACAGCATCATCTTTCAGGATTTGAAACAGCTCAACGGGAATTCTATCACCTCCACTAGCTTTGTTCGTAGTGATGCTTTCTAAGGCTCACTTGACTTCACATTCCAAGATGTCTGGCTCTAGTGAGTCATCACATCATCATGATTATCTGGGTCATGAAGATCTTTTTTGTACAGTTCTTCCGTGTATTCTTGCCACCTCGTCTTAATATCTTCTGCTTCTGTTAGGTCCCGACCATTTCTGTCCTTTATCGAGCCCATCTTTGCATGAAATGTTCCGTTGGTATCTCTAATTTTCTTGAAGTGGTCTCTAGTCTTTCCCCATCTGTTCTTTTCCTCTATTTCTTTGCATTGATCACTGAAGAAGGCTTTCTTATCTCTTCTTGCTGTTCTTTGGGACTCTGCATTCAGATGCTTATATCCTTCCTTTCCTCCTTTGCTTTTCGCCTCTCCTCTCCGCACAGCTGTCTGTAAGGCAAAGACTTAGACACGACTGAAGGGACTTAGCACAGCGTGGCGCAGAGTAGTGCTGTTTTTACTTTTTAGAAAATTCCATACTGGTTTCCATCATGGCTACACCAATATGCATTCCCACCAACAGTTTAGGAGGGTTCCCTTTTCTGCACGTGCAATCTAGCAAGTTTTTAGAAGACTTTCATGCTGGCCATTCTGACTCCAATACTTTGGCCACCTGATGCAAAGAACGGACTCACTGGAAAAGACTCTGACGCTGGGAAGGACTGAAGGCAGGAGGAGAAGGGGAAGACAGAGGATGAGATGGCTGGAGGCATCACCGACTCAATGGACATGAGTTTGAGTAAACTCCAAGAGTTGGCGATGGACAGGGAGGCCTGGCGTGCTGCAGGCCTGGGGTTGCAAAGAGTCGGACACGACTGCGCGACTGAACTGCACTGAGTCTGACTGGTGGGAAGTGACGCCTCATTGCCGTTTTGATGTGCATTTCTCTAACAGTTTATGATGCTGAGCATCTTTTCATGTGCCTGTTGGGCACCTGTATAGACTTTCCTTCTTTTAATTTTTTTTGAGGAATTTTGGTTTGGTGCTTTGTAAAATGCCCCTCAATTAAGACTTTTCTGATTCAGTCGCTCAGTTGTGTCCAGCTCTTCGTGACCCCAAGGTCTGCAGACGCCAGGCCTCCCTGTCCATCACCAACTCGCAGAGCATGCTCAAACTCATGTCCACTGAGTCGGTGATGCCATCCAACCATCTCATCCTTTGTCCTTCCCGTCTCCTCCTGCCTTCAGTCTTTCCCAGCATCGGGGTCTTTTCCAATGAGTCAGCTCTTCGCATCAGGTGGCCAAAGTATTGGAGTTTCAGCTTCAACATCAGTCCTTCCAGTGAATATTCAGGACTGATTTCCTTTAGGAAGGACTGGTTGGATCTCCTTGCAGTCCAAGGGACTCTCAAGAGTCTTCTCCAACACCACAGTTCAAAAGCATCAATTCTTTGGCACTCAGCTTTCTTCACAGTCCAATGCTCACATCCATACATGACCACTGGAAAAACCATAGCCTTGACTAGATGGAGCTTTGTAGGCAAAGTAATGTCTCTGCTTTTTAATATGCTGTCTAGGTTGGTCATAGCTTTTATTCCAAGGAGCAAGTGTCTTTTAATTTCATGGTGCTTTGTAAAATGCCCCCACTTAAGATTTGTCTTAGACAGAAATTATGGCTTGCATAACTCGATGAGGCTACGAGCCACACTGTGTAGGGCCACCCAAGACAGATGATCATGGTGGAGAGTTCTGACAAAACGTTGTCCAGTGGAGAAGGAACGGCAAGCCACTCCAGTATTCTTGCTACAAGACCCCCATGAACAGTATTAAAAAGCAAAAGGGTATACAGTGGAAGGTCAGCCCCTAGGTCAGAGGTGATCAGTATGCTGCTGGGGAAGAACGGAGGGCCATTACCAATAGCTCCAGAAAGAATGGAGCAGCTGGGCTGAAGCAGAAGCAACACTCAGTTATGATGGGTCTGGTGGTGAAAGTAAAATCTGATGCTGTAAGAACAGTATCGCATAGAAACTTGGAATGAATTAGGTCCATGAATCAAGGTAAATTGATTCATCGTGGTCAAGCGGGAGATGGCAAGAGTGAACATCAACATTTTAGGAATCAGTGAACTAAAATGGAATGGAATGGGTAAATTAACTCAGATGACCATTATATCTACTACTGTGGACAAGAATCCCGTAGAAGAAATGGAGTAGCCATCACGGTCAACAAAAGAGTCCGAAATGCAGTACTTGGGTGCAATCTCAAAAACGACAGAGTGATCTCCGTTCGTTTCCAAGGCAAACCACTCAGTATCAAGTCTGTACTCCAACCACTGAGGCCGAAGAAGCTGAAGTTGACTAGTTCTATGAAGACCTACAAGACGTTCTAGAATGAACACCAAAAACAACGTCCTTTTCATTACAGAGGATTGGAATGCAAAAGTAGAAAGTCAAGAGATACCTGGAATGACAGGCAAGTTTGGCCTTGGAGTACAAAAGGAAATAGGGCAAAGGCTAATGAAGTCTTGAAGAGAATACACTGGTCATAGCAAGCACTCTTTTCCAACAACAAGAGATGACTCTACACATGGACATCACCAGATGGCCAAATCAGATTGACTATATTCTTTGCAGCCGACCATGGAGAAGCTCTAGAAGACCAGGAGCGGCCTGGTCCAGGTCATCAGCTCCTTATTGCAGAACTCAGGCTTAAATTAAAGAAAGTAGGGAAAACCTCTAGGCCATGCAGATATGACCAAAATCAAATCTCTAATGATTTACATTGGAGGCGATGAACAGATTCAAGGGGTTGGACCTGCTAGACAGAGTGTCTGAAGAACTGTACATAAAGGCTCATAACATTGTGTAGGAGGCAGTAACCAAGACCATCCCAGAGAAAAAGGAACGCAAGAAGGCAAAGTGGTTGTCTGAGGAGGCCTTTACAAATAGCTGAGGAAAGAAGGGAAGCAAAAAGCAAGGGAGAAAGGGAAAGATACACCCAACCTCATCCAGAGTTCCAGGGAATAGCAAGGAGAGATAAGAAGGCCTTCTTAAACGAACAATGCAAAAAAATAGAAGATAGCAACAGAACGAAAAAGACTAGAGATCTCTTCAAGAAAACTGGAGATATCAAGGGAACATTTCATGCAAAGATAAAGGACAGAAACGATAAGGATTAACAGAGGCGGAAGATTAAGAAGAGATGGAAAGAATACACAGAAGAACTACACAAGAAAGGCCTTAATGACCAGGATAATCACAGTGGTGTGGTCACTCACCTGGAGCCAGACATCCTGGAGTCTGAAGTCAAGTGGACCTTAGGAAGCATCACTATGAACAAACTAGTGGAGGTGATAGAATTTCAGCTGAGCTATTTCAAATCCTAAAAGATGATGCTGTGAAAGTGCTGTACTCAATATGCCAGCAAATCTGGAAAACCCAGCAGTGGTCACAGGACTGGAAGAGGTCAGTTTTCATTCCAATTGCAAAGAAAGGCAATGCCAAAGAATGCTCAGACTACCAGACAATCATGCCCATTTCAAATGCTAGTAAGGTAATGCTCAAAATCCTTCAAGCTAGGCTTGAGCAGTACATGAACCAAGAAATTCCAGATGTTCAAGCTGGATTTAGAAAAGGCAGAGGAACCAGAGATCGAATTGCCAACATTTGTTGGATCATAGAGAAAGCAAGGGAATTCCAAAAATAAAATAAAACCCATCTACCTATGCTTCATTGACTATGCAAAAGCCTTTGTGTGAATCACAACAAACTGGAAAATTCTTCAACAGATGGGAATACCAGACCACCTTACACATCTCCTGAGAAACCTCCTTGTGGACGAAGAAGCAACAGTTAGAACCTTACATGGAACAACCCACTGGGTCAAAATCAAGACAGGAGTATGACGAGACTGGATACTGTTACCCTATTTATTTAACTTATATGCAAAGTATGTCATGGAAAATGCTGGGCTGAATGAAGATCAAGCTGAAATCAAGATTGCTGGGAGAAACATCAATAACCTCAGACATGTTTCTGTCACAACAAGCCAGGCTTATCATGTGTCTGTCCTGACCCAGTCCCAGAATCAGCCATTTCTCCGAGGATTCTGTTCACTGGAGCATGGCTTTAGGAGCCAAGGTGTTTTATCTGCGCTCTGTGAGTGCTTGCTGCTACTTGTGTCTTTTCTTTGAGATCTCTCAGCCGATTCATACGTGTATATACACCCGTGGGGAGATACATGAGTACGTGTACACACATCCGTGTGAACACACACATCTAGGAGTCGGCCTGCACAAGTTGCTGTTCGGTCATTCCGTCATGTCTGACTCTTTGCGACCCCATGGACTTGTCCTTCTCCTTCAGTATCTCCCAGAGTTTGCTCTGTTTCATGCCCATTGAATCAGTGACGCCATCCAACCATCTCGTCCTCTCTCATCCCCTTCTCCTCCCGCCTTCAGTCTTTTCCAGCATTCGGGTCTTTCTCAGTGAGTCAGCTCTTCACATCAAGTGACCAAAGTATTGGAGTTTCAGCTTCAGCATCAGTCCTTCCAAAGAATACCCAGGACTGGTTTCCTTTAGGATGCACTGGTTTGATCCCCTTGCTGTCCAAGGGACTGTTAAGAGTCTTCTCCAGCACCACAGTTCAAAACCATCAATTCTTCAGCATTCAGCTTCTTTATGGTCCAACTCTTATCCATACATGACTACTGGAAAAACCATAGCTTTGACTAGACGGACCTTGTCAGCAAACTGATGTCTCCACTTTTTAATATGCTGTCTAGGTTTGTCATAGCTTTTCTTCCAAGGAGCAAGCATCTTTTAATATCATGGCTGCAGTCACCATCTGCAGTGATTTTGAAGCCCCCCAAAATAAAATCTGTCACTGTTTCCACTTTTTCTCCATCTATTTGCCATGAAGTGATGGGACCGGATGCCATGATCTTAGTTTCTTGAATGTTGAGCTTTAAGCCAACTTTTTCACTCTCCTCTTTCACTTTCATCAAGAGGCTTTTTAGTTTCTCTTCACGTTCTGCAATTAGAGTGATATCACCTGCATATCTGTGGAGAAGGAGATGGCAGCCCACTCCGGTGTTCTTGCCTGGAGAGTCCCAGGGACGGGGGAGCCTGGTGGGCTGCCGTCTATGGGGTCGCACAGAGTCGGACATGACTGAAGCGACTTAGCAGCACCTCCATATCTGAGGTTATTGATATTTCTACAGCAGTCTTGGTTCCAGCTTGTGATTCATCCAGCTGCTATAAATTGGAGGGTGTGTGTGTGTGTGTGTGTGTATACTAACGTGTCTATTTACATATATCTGTAAGTTTGCCTGTATATACGTGTATTCCAACCTGTGCACACACACACACATCTAATGAGTATTTCTACGTTAACACGTGTATCTCTGTCCAGTGAAACTCAAATTCGCACTGGTGTCTCCATCTCTAAGCCAGCACCCACGGGTCATCCCAGCTTCCTCTCCTGGGTTTTCTGTAACTCCTGCTCCAACAGTGAGAAACCCGTCTGTCACCACCGACCACCATTTACTTAACGGTTGACATTCAGACGGCTGGACACACGTACAGAAGTGTTAAGGTTTTGAAACCCAGGCCCGTGCGAAACGTGGCGGCCAGCTGGAGCCCAGGACACAGAGGTGGGGCCGTTACTTTCAGTCTGCAGCCTCCTCTCATCGCCGGGCTGGTGGGCAGACACCCCTCCCCTCCGGGCACTGAGGCACTTCCTTCATTCACAGTCCAGTTCACAGCTTTGCGGGACTCGGCCTCCATCCTGGGATTCCCGAGTCGTCCTGAATCTGTTTTATTTTCACTCATTAAGGTTCGCTTTGTGCTATAAAGTTTAAAGACTTTGGGAAAACGCGCGGCATCAGGTGGCCACCATCATAGGGTCACCCTGAAGAGTCCCCAGGCTTGCCCGCTCAGCCCTCCACGACTCTGAGGCACTGAGCCTTCCAGTTTATTCTCGCAGAGGCAGGGAATATGGAAATATTCTCACCCACTTCAGAACACGGAAGGAGCACTCTGCCGCTTGCGTTCCTCGCTTACTGCGGCTCAGAGGCCTCCCCTTGCTGATGCCCTGGCACCGGCTTCACGCTGCTCAGGCCAGTCTGGAGCGTGAATTTTGTGGCACCTGGGTCCTTTCCAAGGTGTCACTGTTACGGAGCCCCCACTCCCTTGGAGCCCTGCCCTGTCAGAAGCAGACAGTCGTCTGAAGAGTGTTCCCCAGGTGGGGCTTTTGGGCAAAGGGCACTGTGATTTTATAGGAGCTGGCTGGCTGACTGGTAACCCGCCCTCAGCATGGCAAGGCCCTGCCCTCCCCGCAGCCCACCAAGGGTGTGCCAACAGACTTCAGGGGGGAGCTGGGAGGTGACAGAGCGTGTCTTGGGACCGCTTTGTCTTTCTGGTTGGGGGTACTGAGACTCGTTTCCTATATTTTAAGGACGCAGACAAGAAGGAACTGTCTGCGTGCAGTCTGCCCCGTTTCCTGAGTCGTTGGTCTCTTCCTCCAGTACGGCAGGTGAGAAAGAAAGAAAGGAAAGTGAAGTCGCTCAGTCACGTCTGACTCTTTGCGACCCCATGGACTGTAGCCCGCCAGGCTCCTCCATCCATGGAATTTTCCAGGCATGAGTACTGGAGTGGGTTGCCATTTCCTTCTCCAGGGGATCTTCCCAACCCAGGGATTGAACCTGAGTCTCCCACATTGCAGGCAGATGCTTTACCATCTGAGCTGTGGGGTCTCAGGTGAGGTTCAGTTAAAAATACCTGCTGGGAGAGGGCAGGGTCCAGCCTGACTCAGAACCAAATCCCACAGCAGATTTTGTTTGTTGAAAATTAAGAGTAAAGAGACTGAGATAAACAGCAGACAAACCCCAGCTGAAGTTCAGCCTGCAGAAGTACCTGGCCCGTCCTCAGAACTATCAAAGTCATGAAAAGCATGGAAAGTTTGACAGCTGGTCCCAGCCCAGAGGAGCCTAAAGAGACGAGATGCTTAAGCATGAGGTGGTGTCCCCAGTGCCCTCCGGGGATGAAATAGGGCACTAAGGAAAGGCCAAGGGAAGCTGATGAAGTCTGAGCCCCTACCATGTGTCAGGAGCCATGGCTGGCTCTGAGGCAGGGACCAGGTGGAAGGGCAGGCTCGCAGCCTACCCTCAGTGAGGGGTGTGCAGGGAGAAGGTCGGTGCCCACAGGAGGCAGGGGGCAGTGGAAGAAGCAGCTTGTTCCGCTCCTTCTTATTCTCTCCTGGAATGGGAGCAATCTAGGAGGGCTCCCAGAGGAGGGGATGGTCAAGCAGGGCTTGGTAGAATGTGTAAGAGTCTATCAGGCTGCCACAGGGAAAAGAAGGTATTCTGGGCACGGGAGCAGCTGGAGCCAAGCTCTCCCCATGAGAAATGGCTGAGTGCGGTGATGCACGGACGGCTCCCTTCTTCCTGCTACCTGACTGGGCCTGGGTGCAGTGGGCGATGATGGGAGACCCAGGCAGAGGGCTCCCGGCCTCTTCTGGGCCTGCTGTGTCCCTGTATCTCCAGCAGGAATGTGTGTTTCATGTGGCGGGAACCCCCTGGCCTTGCCTGCCTCACCCTTGTGTTCGTGATGAGAATCTAAAACCCAGACTCTGGGGTAGGGGTCTACTTGGGCAGGAGCCCAGTTGGCCTCCTGTCGCAGGCTACACAGTCCTTGGGATGGTGAAGAGCTGGACACGACTGAGTACACACACACGCACACACACACAATCAGCCTCCCATGAGCCGAACCCGCCGTGCCAGTCCCTGAGCTTCGCCGGGCCTCCACCCCTGAGGGCCTTTGGCTTCCTTGCGGGCCCCGCTGCCCAAACGTGGATGCTGTGATGAGGTCTGTCACCCCCTCCTGTCGTTTGGCCCCACTCGTGGGCATCTTCCTTCCCCTTCCTGGTAAAGGATGACAAGCCCTGCTCCTTGTGGGCCCCCACCCGCCCTCCATCCTCTCGCCTTACCCTGTCCTGCCCTCTGGCCATGCTGGGATGTCCACCCGAGCCTCCCTTGCCTGCTTTGCCCTATCCTCCAGGGCTGTTCAGGTCGTGTGGCTACTCAGTGGTGTCCAACCCTGTGCAACCCTATGGACTGGAGCCCGCCAGCCTTCTCTGTCCATGGGGATTCTCCAGGCAAGAACACTGGAGTGAGTCACTGTTTCCTCCTCCAGGGGATCTTCCCGACCCAGGGATGGAAACTGCATCTCGTGAGGCTCCTGCATTGGCAGGTAGAGTTTTTTTTCCACTGCACCACCTGGGAAGCCAAAGTGTCAGTGACTCAGTTGTGTCTGACTCTATGTGACACCATGGACTGTGGCCCAAAAAGCTCCTCTGCCCATTTAATTCTCCAGGCAAGAATACTGGAGTAGGTTGCCATTCTCTTCTCCAAGGGACCTTCCTGACCTAGGGATCAAACTCAGGTCTCTTGCATTGCCCATGGACTCTTTATCGTCTGAGCCACTAGGAAAGTCAAGTCAGCTCAGTTGCTCAGTGGTGTCTGACTCTTTGCAACCCCATGGACTGCAGCACACCAGGTTTCCCAGTCCATCACCAACTTCCAGAGCTTGCTCTAACTCATGTCCATTGAGTCGGTGATGCCATCCAACCACCTCATCCTCTGTCGTCCCCTTCTAGTCCTGCCTTCAATCTTTTCAAGCATCAGGGTCTTTTCCAATGAGTCAACTCTTTGTATCAGGAGGCCAAAGTATTGGAGTTTCAGATTCAGCATCAGTCCTTCCAATGAACATTCAGGGTTGATTTCCTTTAGGATGGACTGGTTTGATCTTGCAGTCCAAGAGGCTCTAAAGAGCCTTCTCCGACACCACAGTTCAAAAGCATTAATTCTTTGGCACTCAGCCTTCTTTTTGGTCCAACTCTCACATCCATACATGACTACTGGAAAAACCATAGCCTTGACTAGACAGACCTTTATCTGAAAAGTATGGTCTCTGCTTTTTAATATGCTATCTAAGTTGGTCATAGCTTTGCTCCCAGTGAGCAAGCATCTTTTAATTTCATGGCTCCAGTCACCATTTGCAGTGATTTTGGAGCTCCAAAAAATAAAGTCTGTCACTGTTTCCATTGTTTCCCCATCTGTTTGCCATGAAATGATGGGATCAGATGCCATGATCTTTGTTTTTTGAATGTTGAGTTTTAAGCCAGCTTTTTCACTCTCCTCTTTCAACCTTCATCAAGAGGCTCTTTAGTTCTTTGCTTTCTGCCATAAGGGTGGTGTCCTCTGCATACCAAGGGAAGCCAAGCCCTTAAGCCAATGTCACCATCTCCGGAAACCTTTCCTGACTACCAAGCTGAGTTAATCTCTTCGCCTTTGCCACCCTACCCCACCCATGTACAGCCTCAATCTGGGTTTGTCTGAAGTTTTTCTCATGGTAATACTGGGGCCATGGGTTTGGGGGAGGAAGGCCACAGAGGTAAAATGCCCATTTCATTCTGTCCTGGCAAGGGAGCCTGATGTTGGCATGACCTGTCACTGCTGAAGTTGGCCTCGATCCCCCAGCCCAGGTAGTGTTTCAGGCTTTCTCCCATGAAATTACCCTTCTCTTCCATTTCCATGAAGTGCTTCCCAGAAGGAAGTCACCTGCCCAGTCACTCCTGAGGACTGGGAAGGGAGATGCCCCTCCCGGGGGGGAGCAGCCGCATAAATCACTTGGAACTCTGTGACATGGGAGATTCCTCTCTTTCTCCTCCATTTACTAAGGCAACGTTTGATCTATATTGGTATGGACTTAGGGATATTCCTTTTATTGCTGACGTTGTTCAGTCGTCCAGCTGTGTCCCACTCTTTGTGACCCCATGGACTGAAGCCCACCAGGCTTTTATAACTGGGGTTACCATCCAATACCAACTTAATTTTGTTCCTTAGATCATCCCAGCCTCGGCTGTTGTGAGCTCTTTTGGGACCCCGCCCCCACTGGCCTTGATGCTGATCACCACTCTCTTTTATGGGCCCCTCCCTGCATCTCTTTGACTTGGCCCCATCATTGTGGGGGCTGCAGATCCAGCAACTATCCACCCATCTGTCGTCTGTCTATCTATCTGTCTCACTTCCTGCTTTCTGGGCCTGTAAGATGTCCCAGGCTTGCTTACATTTCCCACAAGGGAATGTGCTTCACATGCTAAGGCCTGGCTCAGAGCCCCTCCTCCAGGCAGCCTCCCTGGCTGTCTCCAGGCAGCTTGGGGGCTGTTTGGTGGCCCTGGCCTCCCTGTTCGTCCTCCGTCACGGTTTCCTTGGCCATCTTTACCACTAGGCTGAGAGCTCCCACAGGCAGGGCCATCTGATTCATCCACCACCCAGGTCCCCAGTGCCCAGCGCTGGGCCGGGCACAGGGTGGGGCTGGGCAGTGCTGCCAGCAGCCAGACCCCGCCCCCACTGGCTCTGACGATGACCATCACTCTCCCTTTTGGGTCCCCCTTCCCCGCACTGGGCGGGTGCTGGGCCCCAGGCCAGGGTGGATGATGGAGGCCAGAGAAGTGGGCTCACCCAGCTTCCCACCTTAGCTCGCAGCAGGCAGGGTCAGCACGGCACTGCAGGGCTGGTGTGCGAGGGGCTGGGACCGCAGAGCTGCCCTCTGTGAAAGCAGAAGAGCTCTGTGTGGGGAGGGAGGGGAGAGAGATGTGCCCACCTGCGCGGTGACGGGAGACCGTGGGCTCCCACCTGGACTGGCACCAAATCAGTGGGTGCGCCGACCACTCCCCCCCACCATGCGGCCTGTGAAACCTACAGCTGGGTGGCTGGATGTATGAACGGTGCAGACAGGGCCGCTGCTCAGAGCCTACAGTCGCCCCGTGGATAAGACCTGAGTGAGTCCCTCCCACCCAGCTGCCCCCTGGAGACCCAGGAAGAAAGTGGGCGCCTGGAAATGGGCGGGAGATAGGGGTCAGTGTCCTGCACGGCTTTGCCTGATCAGAGGCGGTAACTTGTGGGGCTGCCCCTTCCGTGTGTCTGGGACGGGCAGGGCCCCTGCACACAGCTCCTGTTCAGGCGCCAGTTAGTCAGTCACTCAGCAAACGGCTGCAGTTGCCTGGACAGGGCCCCTGGGGGTCCTGAGTGTCAATCTAGCGGCGCCTGCTTTCAGCCCAGAGGTGCTCCGGGCCCTCGGGGCTGCGGAAGCGCTGGCTTGTCCTCAGGCGACGCCGGAGGGAGACAACGGGCGTCAGTGTCAGCACCAGGATGGGCAGGGGCAGACGCGGAGGGCGCAGGGGTCAGAGCGGGCTCAGGGAGCCCAAGGCCCCCAGCTGTTTGGAGAACAGGGCGGCTTGAACGTGACAGGTCCGGGGATACTGAAGGACCAGATGCCAAGTGGCTGGT
>SJXQ01007246.1:17063-28196 GCA_006408695.1 Aepyceros melampus
GATATGGGGGATGGAGGGGTGGGTGGTGGGCCATGAGGCGCTTATCCAGTCCCACTGAGAGCAAAGCCTGGCTCCGCCCTCAAGGCTGAGTGGCACCTGGACCATCTGAGTTGGGCAGATGGCTCTGAAGTCCTTACGTTCGTGCTCACACCTAAGGGCGAGTGCAGACAGGGCAGGGTGGCAGGTGAGCGGGAGGAGGGTGTGGTCAGCTGGGCAGAGAGCCGCTGAGGGGCCGGTGAGTTGCAGATGGAGACAAAGCCATCGGACTTAGTACCCTGGAAGGTGCTGGCAGCCTGGATGAGGGCTACTTTGGGGAGTGGGGAGTGGGCGCGGCCAGGCTCAGGACGGAAAGCAGAGCTGGCTGGGGTGGGGGGCTCTGGAGTTTTGCTGGGAAGAGAAAGGAGATGGGAAGCAGCCAAACGAACGAAATGGGGGCTGAACCCAACGCAACAAGGCGGCATCACCCACGTGCAGTTCAGGCACAGCTGAGAGTGTCTCTCAGGGGAGTCCTGTGAAAATACCCCCCGAGCCCTCCTGCCCTGCTCAGCCTGCCGTGAATGATCTGTGCCCCACTTCCATGAGGGGGTTTGGCTGGGAGGACCCTTGCCCCCTGGGGAAGCCTCTCTAAATTGTGTTCTACTATTGCTACTAAGTCGCTTCAGTCGTGTCCGACTCTGTGCGACCCCATAGAGGCAGCCCACAAGGCTCCCCGTCCCTGGGATTCTCCAGGCAAGAACACTGGAGTGGGTTGCCATTTCCTTCTCCAATGCATGAAAGTGAAAAGTGAAAGTGAAGTCGCTCAGTCGTGTCTGACTCTTAGTGACCCCATGGACTGCAGCCTACCAGGCTCCTCCATCCATGGGATTTTCCAGGCAAAAGTACTGGAGTGGGGTGCCATTGCCTTCTGGGGCTGGTTAATGTTTGCTTAGCCAAGTTCAAGCTCCACCCCTGGTGCCTGGGCTGGCAGGAGGTCCAGCCTTCCAGGGGGTTGCCGCGCTCTGCTTCAGGAACACCGGTGCTCTGGACCTTGCGAGAGCCTATGGGATCTGGGTATCCCTGGAGTCTCATTTATCACTGAGTGACCTCCCCAGGCTCCCGGGGAAATGGTAGCAGGGAAGCCATCGCCATGCATCCCAGTCTGGGGCCTCCGACTCCCGTCGCCTCCAGGCACCCACCTCCCAACCCCTACCACGGGGGGGGGGAGGCTATATGGTCCAGGGGAGTGGGGCGAGCCTGTCCTCTGACGGGAGGGACCTCAGAGACCCAGCCCCTGCCAGCCTCGTGGCCTCTCAGAACCTCATCCCTTATTTAAAAAGAATCATTTTATTTATTTATGTATGGCCGTGCTGGCTCTTCACTGCTCTGGGCTTTTCTCTACATTGTGGTGGCTTCTCCTGTTGCGGAGCACGGGCTCTAGAGCACCTGCGCTCAGTAGCTGCGGCACGTGGGCTTAGCGGTTGCGGCGCGCGGGCTCAGTCGCTGCTGCTCCAGAGCCCGGGCTCAGCAGCCGTGGCTCCCGACTCTGGAGCACGGGCTCAGCAGTCGTGGCTCCCGGGCTTAGGTGCTTTGCAGCATGTGGGATCTTCCCAGACCAGGGATGGAACCCACGTCTCCTGCCCTGGCAGGCAGATTCTTTACCACTGAGCCACCAGGAAGGCCCCTTATCCCTCCTTTTTTAAAGTAAGGGACTACCTTGACCACTATGGATATGACAAGAGGGTGTGCCAGTCTGGTCGTGCTCCCATTAGGCTGGTCCTTTCTGACCAACTCCTCTGAGTGCCCACGTCAGGTTACTTAGGGCGCTGACGAGGGAGCACCCCTGTTCTAAACGCGAAGGAGTCCCAGGCCCTGGCGAACTCACGGGCCGAGGAGGGAAGATAGGGCAGCAGAGTCAGCAATTCCTGGGCAGGGGCGACGCCTGCCCGGACGGAGCCTAGCCGGGGCCAGTGAGGGTGGCGTCTTCAGTCCAGGGGGACTGCTGACCGCTTCCTGCAGGCCTTCGACCCTGCCCGGGGGGGGGGCCACCAGTCGTCTGGACAACCTGTTTAGTCCCGATATTCTTGTTTTGCAAAGAGCAGTTCCTGAAATCACGGGGCCTGGAGGTCTGCTTGGCTTTGATGGGGGCTGGTCTCAGCCACTCAGGCCAGAAACAAGGAACACAGACAAGCCCTCCTGGGCACACACACAGGGTCGCAGCCCTTTCGGCGGGCCCAGCGGCAGCCGGGTGCCAGGCTCCAGGCCAACTCCAGGCTTCTCACTCCATCCCAGGCTCTGATCTCGGGCTTGTGCGTGCAGGGGAAACTGTCAGAAAGGGCATCTCAGGAGAACTGCTGGGGAGACCCGGGTGGGGCTCAGGAATGCGCGGGCCTCGGAAGGCGTGTCACAGATGCGCCTTACAGATGGGGAACCAGAGGCTGGGAAAGACGACGGGAATGCTGGGTCCACTCCCTCCTGCGACCTTGGGTGACGGCCTTTTTATTCCCAAGCCTTAGTTTCCCCACTTGTAGGCCCAAGGGGCTTACTTTGACCTGTCCTTATTGGGAGCATTCTTTGCTTTTTTTTTTTCCCCCAGCTGCACCGTATGGTATGTAGGACCCTACTTCCCTGACCAGGGATCAAACCCAGGCCCCTCGCATTGGGAACGCAGAGTCTCAACCACTGGACCCCTGGGAAGTCCCGGGAGCTTTCTTAAGGGCCAGTTCTTGGTGATCTTTGATAGTTTAACAGTTCCATCCTAACCAGAGGGAGGAGAGAGGCAGGATGCCGCGCCCAGGACTGTCCTGAGCCAGCGTCCGGCATAGAGGGTCTTCAGCTGTCTGGCCATGGCTTCACCGGCTCCCTAGTGAGGCCCTTGCTCTCCTAACAATGAATCGTACACATCCTGGTTCCGGGCAGGCATCCGGGTCGAGGGGGTGGGAGAGGGGGGTGCCTTTATGCTGACTCCTTCCTGCATCAGCGCGTCGGGTGGTCCTGCGATGCTTTTCCAGGAATCCCCACCCCACCCCTTCTCTAGAGCAGGGCCCACAGCCAGGGCCAAGTCCCGCCCCTGATTCGCAAATAAGGTTTTCTTGGTGCACGGCCAGGCCCTCTCATTTCCGATCACCCAAGTCTGCTCTGGGGCTGTAACAGCGGGACGGTGGCAGAGCCTGCTTGACAGCCCGAGAAGCCAAACCTAGTTTCTCTCCGGCTCTTTGTAGAAGGCGGCCTCCGCCCCTTGTTCCGGGGTCACCTGCGTGCTCGCTGCTCCTGCCCAGGCTGCTGGAGTGAAGAGCAGGGAGCAGCAGCTGTCCTCTCCCCCCAGACCCGCCCTCCCTGGGGGCCTCGCATTCCGGGGATTCTCTGTTTAACCCTCAGCCCCCACCCCCAACCCGGACGTCTGCAGTCCCTGGAAGTGGCTGTGGGAGGCTTGACAAGCTGCATATCTGGAGCAGGCCAGGCGCAGGTACTCTTCTGACTGGCCCCATTCCGCAGGAGGACCTTTATACCCTCTATTTGCCTACTCCTTCTTCCTCCAAATTCAGCCGAGGAGCCTCTGCCTCCAGGAAGCCTTCCGGATTTCTCCCTCCTCTCCTTCCCCTCTCTCTGTGGCTGCACAGATGGCAGGACACCACCCCAGTCTCCTTCCAAGTCTGTAACCCCGACTTGTCTGAGACCCCTCATGTGTGGGTACCTGAAGGCGCAACTGGGATGATGGAGCCGAGACGGCTGGTGGCAGGCGTGGCTCTGAATTCTGAAGAGCAGAGCAATCACCAGGTGGGGTGGGGAATCCACAGAGAGGCTGGCCGCATGCCAGGGAGGCTGTCCAGGGGACCCCAGCTGGGCCTGGGGGGTTGGGCTGGGTCACCCCTCCAGGCTTGAGACTGTGCTGACACAGTTCCACACAGTCCCAGGGGATTGAAAATGTTCTGAGATGGCGTGACGGAATTAGAAATTGCTTTTTGTCTTTGTAGGACCACAACTGTTGCTCCTTGCCCCACGATTAAAAAGATAAGCAGAGGGTAGCGGGTGGGGTGGGGTTTCCCAGGTGGCCCAAGTGGTAGAGAACCCATCTGCGAATGCAGGAGACTGTCAGAGACTCTGGTTGGATCCCTGGGTCGGGAAGATCCCCTGGAGAAGGGAATGGCAACCCACTCCGGTATTCTTGCCCGGAGAATCCCATGGACAGAGGAGCCTGGCAGGCTACAGTCCATGGGGTCACAAGGAGTCGGACACCACTGAGCTACTTGGCACGCAGCACACACAGAGGCCAGGGCACCCCTCAGCCCCTGGCCCATAGCTCAGGATTACAGCCCAGGCTGCTGTCTGTGGTCCAGGGGTCAGGCGGGAGCCGTCCTGGGAGCTCATCAGGAACTTCTCCCCACGATGGCAGAGGAGAGTCCAGGCAGGCTAAAGTAGGCAGAGGTCACTCAGCCCCTCAGAAATGGTTAAAGAGATGCTGCGGCTGGGTCAACAGGGAGCAGATGTAAACATTCCAACAGGAAGTTCTTGGGAGCTCTTCCTCTGACTGTGTGTGAGTTTCATGCCTTGGGGAGTCGAGGGTCTGCCTTGTCTCCCCTGGAGGCCTTGGCTTTGTCCTGGGGGCTGTGTGGTCCAGGGCAGGTCCCGCGTCCCTTAAGTCCATTTGCCGCTCAGTCCAGTGGGATCGTGGCAGTGCACTGGGGTGGCCACAACCCGTGGATTCAGTATTTTTTAAGCGAGTGGTAGCTGCACAGCGATGGTAAATCACTGCGAGGGCCAGAGTTGCTGACCTAGGAGGGCACTCAGAGATCCCCAAGCCCAACTCGCCCATCGGAAAGAGGGGAGCTAAGGCCCAGGGGGTGACAGGCTCCCTCAGAGGGACCCGAAGGCGGGTTGGGCTGGGGTTGAGACCAGCCTCTCACACGCAAGGCTGTGTGGGGCTATCCTATGGGGCCACCTCCAGGAGGGATCCCTTACTTGAAAGACTCCCACCTGAAAGCCCTCTGTTCTTCCTCTGGAAGTCTATTCGGGTGCAGTTGCAGATTGGGGTGCACTCTGTGAACTTGGTGTGCCGTAAGCAGAGTTGGTGTATTCTTGCAGAGTTGAGTTACATTCTGAGGAGTCGGGGTGCAACATGCAGAAGGAGGCTGTGCTGTGCAGGGTTGGGGTGCCCTGTGCGGAGCGGAAGAACGCTGGGCACAGCGGGGGAGGCTCATGGAAAGCCCCCGGCCTTGAGCCAGGAGCACAGCTGCAGAGGCAAACAGGATGCGGGTCTCGGGCCGCAGCGGGGCACAATAGCCAGGAGAGGAAGCGAGTCCAGACCCTTTTATGGATGTGGAGCCGCCGGGGGCCTCTTTCAACACAGTTTCCAGAAAAACAGAGCGAGAAGGAGCAAGCAACTTGCGTTCCACACAGCATTGGCGTTCTGGAGGGCTGGCTGGGGAACAGGGGAGCCCAGCTTCACAGACAGAGAGGAGAGGGGTGGGGGTGCGCCCAGGGCACACCATGGCTTAGAGAAGGGAGGGTGCAGGGCCCAAGCCTAGCTCCTCTCCTCAGCCCCCGAGGCCCCACGGAGCCCGGGGCCAGCCCAGGCCAGGGGCCGGTGGAGATGGGGACTTCCTGACACCCTGATCCTCCCCCGAGGACTGGGGAGCCTGGTCCCCTGCTCTCCCCGCAGCGGTCCCTGGAGAGACTTGGGTACCAGGATTTGTTAGACGCAGAGACACCTGAGTACAGCTGACACCTTGTGGAAGGATTCTCGCCTCTAGACTAACCCTCATGACAGCTCAGAGCTAGACCAGACAGTCAGATCTCACCCGGGGCCTCCCTTTTGGCCCGTGATCAGCACGGCCGCACCGGCCTTCCAGGAGGCATCCGTGGACATGGCGGCCTGCCACAGCGGTGCCTCGGACCCTGAGGGGCAGCCTGCCTGGAGACAATGGGCCTGGAGCTCTGCCCTCTTGGGGAGGAGGGGAGTCAAGGCCAGGGACAGATGATGGGGACGATGGCGTATCCACAGGTCCCCGTGCAGGGCAGCGTGGGCATGGATGGAGGAGGCAGGCCCACCAGGACAGCGGTCCCAGCAGAGGCGAGTGCAAGGAAAGCCCAACTTCTCCAGGGCTGAGACTGCTGCAGCAGGTACCTTGCAAGGGGGTGAATGGGGGCATCACCGTGCCAGGCCCGTGAAGGGGAGGCAGGCGGGCTGGGGAGGTGGACAGGCCTGTGTCATGAGGAAGAGAGCAGGTGAGGAGGGCCTTCGGGGCGAGACGGGGCCTTCAGGGTGGGCGAGAGTGCGGGGTCTTGGAAGACTGCAGGTTGCCAAGGTCAGGCAGCCTGCAGGGAGGACGGACACTGTGGTCAGGCAGGTGGGTACCCCAAACACTAACTCATGTCCCCGGCCTGTTCCTTACTCCCGTGGGCGGGAGGGCAGCCTCTGCAGGTACGTCCATCAGAACCTCTGAACACGCCCTTGTTTGGAGAAAGGGTCTTGATATGATCGATCCGTGTGAGGATCTCAAAGTGAGATCCACCCAGATGACTTGCAGGGCCCTGGAGACAGTGTGGAGCATCCTTCCAAGCGGGAGCAAGGGAGACACACAGGGAGAGGCTGCGTGATGGCAGAGGCAGACGGTGGGGGGACGTGACCACAGGCCCAGGACAGTCTGGAGACACAGGAGCTGGGGGAGGTGGGAAGGAGGCTCCCGGGAGCCAGAGGGAGCCTGGCCCTGCCGGCACCTTGACTGACTGGGGCCCCAGAGCTGCGAGAGAGTAGCCCTCTGCCGTTTTAAGAAGCCTGGTCTGGGCCACTTTGTCACTGACTTCCCGGGATGCTCACATCGTGACCGTCACAGCTAGAAAGATTGCTGTTCCTGCTCCATGGAGAGGGCAGGAGAGGGCAGGAGAGAGGCTGGCAGGGCTCCAGCAGGCCCTGCTCCCGGGGGGGAGGCGAGATGCTGGGGGAACAGCTGCCCCCTCTGCTCTGGGGCCTCCTGGCCCCCCGGGGCCCACGGGGTGATGGGAAACCCTACCCTGCTACTCCACCTGGCGTCACGGGGGACCGTGAAAACAGCCCCCTGGGGCCTCTGCCCCCGCCTTGGGGTCACTGACCATGTCGGCGGTGTGTGGCCTGGAGCCGGGCTGGGCTGGGGATGTGAGGGCCCGGAGCGCTGGGCCCGGGCCTGCTGGGGTCCCCCCAGTGGCCAGCACTGCCCGTTGAGGGGCTGAGGCTTCACACTGGCCCTCGGCGGGGACCTCTCCAGCATGAGACGGCCACACACCCATGGTGTCTCCAGCTGTGTCCGTCACGCCTGAGGTCTGGCCCACTGGGGAGGGAAGGGGAGGCTGTGACTTTGGGGTGGCCGTGCATAACGCCGGGAGTTGATTGGATAAAGGCAGACAGCGTGGGAGAGGGACAACCAGAAACAGCCCGCTTTGGGCTCAGAGCGGATGTCAGCCTGAACGAGAGTGCCCCCAGGGAGCGAGTGTCTGGAGACAGGCGTGGTTGTCACCCTGGGGTCAATTTCTAGTGACAGAGGCTGGGGATGCTGCCCCGACCCCAGGACAAAGAGTGAGCGCCCCGAACACCAGTAGTGCTGGGGTTAGACACCGTGCTCGGGGATCTCAGTGTCCGTCAGACCTGGTTCCCCACTCACCCTCTAGCTGTCACCAGTCTTGGACCACATCACCTCCTGAGCCTCCGTTTCCCTGTCTGTGAAATGGGCACATTAGCACTTAACTTAGATATTGTTCCTGGTCAGGAAGCCAAACCATGCCTCTCCCAAGCTTGGGGTGGAGAAGGTAGCCTCCTGAGTTTGAGCTGGGGCCAGCAACCGGAGCCCACCCCCTGCCTCTGTGAGGGCCTGAGAGCCGATGGGAGCCGAGGGGAGCCCCAGTTCAGTTCTTGCTGCTTGTCTTACAGCCAGGAAACCCAGCCTTGCCCCCCAAGCTCAAACCCCTGCTCTCAAACCCAGGTCAGGCCTGGAACCGGTGAGAAGACAAGGAAGGAAGGACAGCTTGTAGGCAGACCCCCAGCTCTCCCCAGCCTGTGTTCCCACTGATTGTGTCACTGGGTGGGGCAGCAGTGGGAAGAAACCATGTGTCTGTGTACACCGTGTGGACACATGGATATGCATGCATCTTTGCACACACGTGTGGACATGTGTGCGTGTATGTGTGCCCATCTGTGCACACATGTGCACAAATGTCCGTGTGCAAGTGTAAACATGTGCGTGTGTGCACACATGAGCGTGCATGTGTGTGCACACGTGCACGCGTCTGTATAAGCGTGTGCACGCAAATGTGTGCGTGTGTGTGCACGTGTGTGTGTGTGTGCAGTAAGTGGAAGAGGAAGAGAGAGCAGGGCTGAGGTTCGCCCAGGGCAGCTGTTCGACTTCCCTAATCCTGCCAGCCGAGGCGGGAGCCTGGGTGGCCCCTGGCCTCCACCTCTGAGCCTGGGCACCAGGCAGCGGGCAGGCGGGTCAGGGCCTGGAGCCGGCCCAGGCCAGAGCTAATGATCAACCAGCCCTGGGAGGCGGCGCAGCAGCTCGGGCCTGCCTCTCGCCAGGCCCAGGCCCAGGCGCTGGGAGGAAGTGGGGCAGGAAGCAGGGGGCGGTGGCGGCCGCCGTGCAGTCCAATGGGCTGTGGGCGGCGGAGACGGCCTGCGGGGCCCGCCAGCAAGGAGCCGGGAGCCGCCACCCGGTGCCCGCTCTCCTGCAGAGCGGGGCTCAGGTACGGGGCTCTGAATGGGTGGGTGAGGGCAGCCGAGCAGGCATTGTCCACAGACCTGGGTCTTGCCGCAGGTAGATCTGAGCCATCTCTTGCTTTTCACTTTCTCAGAGAGTTTTCTGAGCTTTCAGGATTGGGAGGGAACAGAACTAGTGTCCAGAGAGGCCGGAAGGCCATGGGCGCTGGCTAGGGGAGCTCCGGGAGGGCCCCGTGCCCACCGACAGCCACTGTCCCAGTGCTGAGGTTGGGTTTGCTAAAGCGCTGCCGCTCTGAGATCTCACCTGACTCCCCCTCCCCCCGGCCACTCAGACGCCCGTCCCGAGGGTCTGGCCAGGACACAGGAGCTGTGTTGCCAGCAAGCAGGGTTCCGGGTCCAGGGGGCCTTGAGTGGGCCTCCACCCTGGGTCGCGCCACCTCTGTGGACCCCACAAGTACCAGACCAGGGTGGCACTGCAGCTGTGACCCGGCCGCTCTGAGGTCACCGCCCTGGGCCTCCTCTGCATCAGCCAGTGTGACGGGGGACTTAACTGGGAACCCCGGCCGGACAGCTCTGGGGAGACCCTGACCCAGGCCCTTTCGTGCCAGGTGCTTCCCTGATGGCTCAGACAGTAAAGACTCTGCCTGCAATGCGGGAGACCTGGGTTCGATCTCTGGGTTGGGAAGAGACCCTGGAGCAGGGCCTGGCCACCCCACTCCAGTATTCTTGCCTGGAGAATCCCCGTGGACAGAGGAGCCTGGTGGGCTACAGTCCGTGGGGTCACAAAGAGTCAGGCACGACTGAGCGACTAAGCGCCTGGCCTGGACTTGTGGTCCTGGCCGCAGTGACCCCTCTCCCCGGCCGCGGCGGCCCCTCTGGGAGCCCCAAGCCCCGTCTGTGGGGGTTCCACACAGACAACAGATAGGACAGTGGCGCTGGGAGGAGTTAGTGCTGCTGGTCACTTCGGTGTGACTCCTCCAGCGGGGGTGGGGGGCTGTGGCTGAGCTCGGGGACGGAGGCAGTGTGGGGGCCAGAGGCGGGGTGTGCCCAGGTTCAGGGTGGGTGTGAAGGGCTGGACTTGGGTCCACCTGGTCCATAGCTGCTCATGGAGCCTCGATAGCCCCTCTGTGAAATGGGCCCATCACACTCCCCCAGGCGTCACGGGGACAGAGTGAGGATGCTCAGCTGTGCAGGGCGGTGGCTCCCGACAGTGACGGCGCTTCCAGTGTTTATGCCTGAGGTCACTTACTCCTCCTCCCGAAACGCCTGCCTCCCAGCAGAGAAGGGAAGCGCAGGGATCCGGGGCGACGGCTGGCCTGGAGCTGCTGTAATGAAGGGCCACAAATGGGGGCTTCTGATACTAGAAGTTCATTCTCCCCTGGCTCTGGAGGCTGGAGATCTGAAGTCCCGGGGTGGGCAGATGGCCCTTGGGGAGGGTCTTTCGGCTCCTTGGGCTGCAGGCATCTCTGGGCTCATGGGCACGTCACCCTGCTCTCTGCCTCCATCCTCACCCAGGGTCCCCGCTGTGTCTGTGTTCCTCCTCTTCTTACAAAGACCCCTGCATGGAGGGCCCTCCAGCCCAGTGTGATCGCACCTTATTATCACTATTATTTTTAGTATTTATCGTTTGGCTGCCCCGGCTCCCAGCTGTGGCACACTGGCATCTTCAGTTGCGGGCTTCGGACTCAGTTGCAGCATGTGGGATCCAGTTCCCTGAGCAGGGGGAGATCCAGCCAGAGCCCTCTGCACTGGGAGTGTGAGAGCTTAGCCACCAGGCTGGCAGGGACATCCCCAGTGACCGCACCTTAACTTTATCCTGTGTCCGAATAAGGCCACCAAATCTGAGGTCACTGGTGGGTGTGAATGTGGGGCTGCGCTGGTCACCTTCTGTACTGAGGTCCCCAGACAACCCTGAAGAGATGCTTCCTGGGGAGGCAGGCAATGTCTGCGTGGTCCTCGAGGCAGGACAGGCTCAGGTGCAGCCGGGGACGTGGGCAGCCTCTCCGGCTGAGCAGTGCTGTTTTAGGGTCCTCTCCGGGGAGACAGAGCCCACTTCCTCCTGCGGGCCGTGAGGAGGAACCCCAGGCTTACGACTGTCAGCGCCAGGCCCCTCGCTGAGCATGTGGGAAGTCCCCTGAGCCCCAGAGCCTTCCCTGTTCTCGGAAAACCGTCCCTGAGCCGCTGGGGGCAGGCCCGTGGGCCTGGGATGCAGGCACTGGTGGGCTGCTCCTGACTTCTTGGGGGACAGGTGGGCAGGGCTGGGGGAGAGAGATGCCCTGGATGTGGGTTGTGCGAGCCAGATGCCTGGCAGCAGAGAGTGGGGGGCGAGGCCCCCCAGGTGGAGGCTAGAGAGACCCCACAGGGACTGGCGCCCCTGCGGGACGATGAATCCACGTGCCCTCCCGAGATGCTGCAGGACAGCAGAGGAGGGCGGATGGTGGCCTGGCCCCCACCCCCCTGCGGCCAGGGAACCT
>SJXQ01007246.1:33982-45071 GCA_006408695.1 Aepyceros melampus
GGGTCTGCAGGCCCCTGTCTCCAGAACCGGGGGAGGGAGGGGCAGGGCAGGGGGGAGGCCCCGAGCCAGGGGCAGCCTGTCCCCCGTCCTCCCCATCTTCCCGTCGTCAGATCCTTGCCGCCACCCCGGTCAGCTGCTTAAGTCGCTCACAGAGGCTCTAGGGCTTGGCACGCAGCAGGTGCCCGATGAGTATCTGACGAATGACCGATGCTTTGGGAGAATGGCAACAAAACCGCGTGCTTGGCAGCAGGCCCAGAGCCTGGCACTGTGCGTGCTTGGTGACTGGAGGTGTTTTTACTCCTGTTCTCTTGGTCCTTTGGGGTGTAAATGGAGATAGGAAGGGGGGTTGGCCATCGAGGGTGCTGACTCCTGTGGTCAGACATCTGCCAGGCCCCAAAGAGGGGCTCCAAGAAGTGGTGGGGGCCTGGCCCGGGGGTCTCATGGGATCGTGGCCTCACCCAGAGCTCGACGGCAGGAGACGGTGGGGCTGGGTCCTGCTGGAAACACGTGGGCCACTCCAGCCTCCTGCAAGGCAGCCAGCACCCGAGGGGCTGTGAGTGCTAGAGCACGGGCTTCCTGCCATCCGGCGCTGTGCCCGAGCCGGGGCATCCTGACCACAAGCCCGGTGTTTCCTGCCCCTGCAGCCCCACAGCACAGCAGGCATCCGCCAGTACCAGGATGGTCTAGGAGCCCCCACAGCGGGGTCAGGGAGCCCCCCACAGTCTTCCCAGGCTCCCCAGCCCCAAGCAGCCAAGCAGCTAGGGGGCTTCCACCGCGTCTACCCGACCCCTTACCCTTTCCAGCTTCTTTTGCAAAAGGCAACAAATTTACAAGAAACAATAGGAAGAATTCTCTCTTAGCCCACCCAGGGTTTTCCCTGGTGGCCCAGTGGTAAAGAATCTGCCCACCAATATAGGAGATGCGGGTTCGATGCCTGGGTCTGGAAGATCCCCTGGAGGAGGAAATGGCAACCCACTCCGGTATTCTTGCCGGGGAAATCCCGTGGACAGAGGAGCCCAGCAGGTTACAGGCCATGGGGTCACAAAGAGTCAGACATGACTGAGTATCTGAGCAGGTGCACCACCCCGCCTAGACCCCTCAGATGTTAACACTTTGCCTTTTCTCTCTGCTCTCAGGCAGGTGTTGTGTTTTTCCAGGACGGTCTCGGGGTCCGTTGCAGACATGACTCCCCTCCTCCCCCATTGCTTGGTGTCTTTCCTAAAACCAGCACCTGCTCGTGCAGCCTCACACTGAGACGATTCCAAACTCACTTTTCTGGCTTAGACAACCAACAACAAACCTTGCTGCGATCCCGCCATTGGTCCCCGTAACCACCTTTCCACCAAACAAAACCCTGGTCAGGCTTTGCGTTCTGTGGCCGTGTGTGCCTGGAGCTTCTTAACCTGGCAGCTGGTACTTCGAAGATTCCAGCCGGTCAGCCTGTAGAAGGTGCCACAATGTGGAGACGGGTGTTCCTTCAGGACGGCAGGCTGGTGCTTCGGGCAGAAATGCCCAGTACCTTCGGTCCCTCTCAATGTCTGTGGGTCTGGCCCCTGGTGACGTTCACATCTCACGTCGCTCACTTAATTAAGGGGATGTTTGACCATGTAAACGTCACCGTCAAAGTCATCCACCTTCCCTCTCGTCGTGAGTAAGGAGCCTGTGGGACCTTCTGACTATTCTGTCCCCCTCCGAACTCACCCATGTCAGTCGCTGTCGTGTCCGACTCTGTGCGACCCCATGGACTGTAGCAGGCGAGGCTCCACCATCCATGGGATTCTCCAGGCAAGAATCCTGGAGTGGGTTGCCATTCCGTTCTCCAGGGGATCTTCCTGATCCAGGGATCAACTACTCCCCAGTTACTCACTTACTTCAGTGTGACAGGCTCAGAGTCTTTATTTTATTCTCTGGACTCTATCGGTTGCTGTCCGTAGTTATTTTGTTGTTCAAATGGCCCCCCGATTTGGTCTTGTGACACGTCTCCAACATCCTGTGGGCACCACCTGCTTTCTGGGGCCCCAGGATGCTCACCTCTCATCTCTGCTCTCCTTGCCCCAGCCCTGGAGCCGGCCACGCCTCCAGGAGCCCTGGGCTCAGCGGGAGGATGGAGTCTGAAGCCAAGATCGGAGTCCCGTGTGCTTATTTGGCCTCAACAGCCATTTCTGAGCCCTTGTTCTGGAGACTGAGAAAGCAAGGACCGGAAATGGGCTCTGATCACACAGGCCTGAGGCTGGTGGGCTGCAGGTGGGGAGAGAGCAGGAACGAGCCCGTCACGTTGCCCAGTCCAAGATCAATGGGCAGCACCCCCAGCCCTGAGCAGGGATGTCCCTGGGGTGATGAGGAGGCCACAGTGAGGTTCCACAACCCCTCTCAGGCCCACAGGTGTTTCTGAGTCAGATCACCCTCCATCGGAAGGTTCCAGTCGCTCATCCCATTTTACAAATGAGGAAGATGTGCAGAGCAGGGATGGGGGCTCCAGCCAAGATGCAAGCTGGGAGCTGGCTTCGAGTCTGGGGGCCAGAGTCCAGGGACTCCCAGCAGAGGACTGACCTCACAAGGCCGAGGGGACCCACGGCCCCCCAGCTACTGGCTGGCGGAGCTGGATGAGGGTGCAACTCCATCTGCCCAGACCCTGCGCTCCCCCAGGATGTCATCTCTCCTCTGTGGTCAGCAGGATAGAGGCCCCGGAGAAGCCCTATTGGAGAAGGAAATGGCAACCCACTCCAGTATTCTTGCCTGGAACATTCCATGGACAGAGGAGCCTGGCAGGCTACAATCCACTGGGTCGCAGAGTCGGACACGACTGAGCGACTAAACAACTCAACAAAGAAGACCTGTGACCAACCTAGACGGCGTATTAAAAAGCAGAGATGCCACTCTGCTGCCCAAAGTCCACAGAGGCGAAGCTGTTTTCTAGTAGTCACGTATGGTGTGAGAGTTGGACCCTAAAGAAGGCTGAAGTGAAGTGAAAGTTGCTCAGTCATGTCTGGCTCTTTGCAACCCCATGGACTATACGATACATAGAACTCTCCAGGCCAGATACTAGAGTGGGTAGCCTTTCCCTTCTCCAGGGGATCTTCCCAACCCAGGGATCATACCCAGGTCTCCCACATTGCAGGCAGATTCTTTACCAGCTGAGCCACAAGGGAAGCCACAAGGGAAAGAAGGCTGAGCACTGAAGAATTGATGCTTTTGAACTGTGGTGTTGGAGAAGACTCTTGAGAGTGCCTTGGACTGCAAGGAGATCCAACCAGTCCATCTGAAAGGGAATCAGTCCTGAGTATCCATTGGAAGGACTGATGCTGAAGCTCTAATACTTTGGCCACCTGATGCAAAGAGCCCACTTATTGGAAAAGACCCCCATGCTGGGGAAGATTGAAGGCAGGAGAAGAAGGGGACAACAGAGGGTGAGATGGTTGGATGGCATCACCGACACAATGGACATGAGTTGAGCAAGCTCTGGGAGATGGTGATGGACAGGGAAGCGTGGTGTGCTGCAGTCCATGGGGTCACAAAGAGTCCAACACGCCTGAGCGAGTGAGTGACTAACAACGCAGAAGTCCACACCTTCCTCCTCACACCCTGCACCTGCATATTGCCTCCTGTGGCATAGAGAGCTTGCGGAGGGGCTTAAAGCTCTGGAGACAGGAGGCTACCCTGGGGTGGGACTCAAAGAGAGACTGAAGGTGCTGGCGCTGCTGGCTTTGGAGACGGAGGAGGGGCCAAAAGCCAAGGGACGTGGCACCTCTAGAAGCGGGAGCAGCAAGGAGACAGATTCTCCACCCGGGGCCTCCGAAAGGAACCGCTGCTGCCCACACCATTTTTGTCTCCAGTGAGACCCTTCTCGGACCCCAGATAACACTGTGCAGTTTCCAGAAGCCGCTCTGGTGGGGTACTTAGTTACTGCACAAAAGGAAGCCCATGACCTCCTCTGGCCCTGCTGGCCTCTGTGACCCTGGGGAAGGGTGTGAACGGTGGCTTGGATGGGCGTGGACAAACCTGTCCTCTAAAAATACCTGGGGTTGGTGCCTGCGCAGTAGCTGACGCTGTCTGTTCTCACCTCAATCACAGGACCCTGCTCTGCTACTGACGCTGCTCCAGCCTCTGGCGTCTCTCAGCAGACTGCTGGGCCCTCCCCTGGCCAGATGGGGTCCTGCCCCACAGGTCGGCATCCCCACGCACAGGTTAAGTCTGTGCTGGGCTCACAATTGTGGGATCCCTGGGCGTCCCCCCTTCCCTCCGGCCTGGACCATTCTGTGGACTCCGGCTCAAGAATGTCTAATGGAGGCTTCTCTAACATGGCTGCGGGACCCCTGCCTTAAGATCACTGCGGGGGTGGGTCGGGGCTGTTGTTCAGACGCTCAGCGGTGTTCGGCTCTATCTGATCCTGTGGACTGTAGCAAGCCAGGCTTCCCTGTCCATCACTGTCTCCTGGGTGGGGGCGGGGCTTGTTAAAGGCAGACGCTCAGGTCCTAGGTCAGTTCTGACGCTGGGAGGTTGGGGTAGGGCCCGGGACTCTGCATTTTCCCTGAGGGACAGAAGGCTGGGCTGCGCCTGCACTTGCAAAGGCTTTCTCTGGACTGTTTGTATCTGCCCAAAGAGGAGGAGGGCTCCCCAGTAGCTCAGACAGTAAAGAAATCTGCCCACAATGCAGGAGACCCGGGTTCGATCCTGGGTTGGGAAGGTCCCCTGGAGAAGGAAATGGCAACCCACTCCAGTATTCTTGCCTGGAGAATTCCACGGACAGAGGAGCCTGGTGGGCTACAGTCCATGGGGTCTCAGAGTCAGACACGACTGAGCGGCTGGAGGGGGGAAATAAGTCCCCGAGGAGGGACCCCCTGGGGGCATGGCGAGTGGGGAGGAGGATGCCCCCCCCAGGAGAGGCATCCCAGCTTTCAGGACAGGACGGCGGGACTCTCGCAGGAGCTGATGCTGGGAGGCAGTCCCGGGTGCAGGAGGGCAGTAAGGAGTCCTTTATCCTGAGACCCCGCCCCGGAGCGCTAGCTGTGGTGGGGGGCCACAGAGACCCCAGGGTCGTTGGCGGTTCACCTCTGCCTCGGTGGTCGTCTGTCATCCAGCCTTTCAGGAGGTCAGTTCTGCCTGTGGCCACTCGGGATAACCAGGGCTATTGAGCCACGAGGCAGGCTATCATGGAGTGAAAGTGCAGCCCTACCCTCTTGCGGGAGTAGGAGGGTCACGGCTTAGACTTGGCTGAGAAAAAGCTGGCTGGCTTCTTGCTGGGGGAGGGGTCTGATTCCAGATCCCAGTCTCCTGCTAGGGGTGTGTTGGGAGGCACTGGAAACTTCTAAGGCAGGTGCAAGGCTTACTCCGAGGACTCTCCCCCTCCACCATCTCTCTTCCCCTCTCCTCCCTCACCTTATCTCCCCAAATTTGGAGCCTCGGGGGGACGGGGTACAGATGGGCAGGGGCCGTTTGAGCTGAGGTGGAATCCTCCAGCAGCCAGCCGGGCAGGCATTGGTCTGGGAGAGTGCCTCAGGGGAAGGTATGGAGAGTGCAAAGGCCCTGGGGTGGGGTGGCTGGCGTGGGGTTAGTGGGGGACACCTGGGTGTCTCAGAGCAGCAGAGAGAAGACCGCAGGCTGGCAGTGGGCGGGAGAAGGGCGGGCGGCTCCAGGCTGTGCCTGAGCAGGTGGAAAGGATTTGCATTTTATTCTTCCTGAGATAGAAAACCACTGCCGTTGTGCTGTCTAATACAGTAGCTGGGTGTGGGCATTTATGCTGAAACTTAACATCAGTTCAGTTCAGTTCAGTCGTTCAGTCGAGTCAACTCTGCGATCCCATGGACCACAGCATGCTAGGCCTCCCTGTCCATCACCAACTCCTGCAGTTTACTCAGACTCATGTCCATCGAGTTGGTGATGCCATCCAACCATCTCATCTTCTGTTGTTCCCTTCTCCTCCTACCTTCAATCCCTCCCAGTATCAGGGTCTTTTCCAATGAATCAGTTCTTTACATCAGGGGCCAAGGTGTTAGAGCTTCAGCTTTAGCATCAGTCCTTCCAATGAATATTCAGGACTGATCTCCTTTAGAATGGACTGGTTGGATCTTCTTGCAGTCCAAGGGCCTCTCAAGAGTCTTCTCCAACACCACAGTTCAAAAGCATCAATTCTTCGGTGCTCAGCTTCCTTTATAGTCCAACTCTCACGTCCATACATGACCACTGGAAAAACCATAGCCTTCACCGCTGCTGCTGCTGCTGCTGCTGCTAAGTCACTTCAGTCGTGTCCAACTCTGTGCGACCCCACAGATGGCAGCCCTCAAGGCTCCCCCGTCCCTGGGATTCTCCAGGCAAGAACACTGGAGTAGGTTGCCATTTCCTTCTCCAATGCATGAAAGTGAAAAGTGAAAGTGAAGTCACTCAGTTGTGTCCGACTCTTAGCGACCCCAGGGACTGCAGCCCACCAGGCTCCTCCGCCCATGGGATTTTCTAGGCAAGAGTACTGGAGTGGGGTGCCATTGCCTTCTCCAATAGCCTTCACTAGATGGACCGTTGTTGGCAAAGTTATGTCTCTGCTTTTTAATAATAAATAAAAGAAAGACTCTGGTTCCTTGATGACACTGTCCACATTTCAAGAGCTCAGGGGCCCGTGTGGCTGGTGGCCACTGTGGGACGCTATAGAGAGCAGGCACGCTCATTGTTGCAGAAGTTTCTAGGGGCTGGCACTGACCAGGGGGCTGACAGCCAGGGCGTGCCATAAGCCAGACCTGGTTGTAGGCGACCCTCTGGCTTCTGTGGCCCAGAGGACCATCTGGAGCGAGGGCCAGGGCCCAGATGCTGCCCCGGCAGACCGAAGGGGCAGGGCCGTGGTGGGTGCGCGTGCCGGGTTCAGCCTGGCCTTGCAGGTGGATCAGCGGAGCTGGCTGCTGGGCCCACGTGGAGGGTGATGGAGGCAGGTGTCGCTGGTCCGAGCAGGGCTGAGGCTGTGGCTCTTCTGGAGCTGGTGAAGCAAGGATGAGGTGGGGGCCAGAGGGTGCTGGCAGGTGTTTCCTGGAGGTCAGATGCCCTCCGGGAAATCAGCTCCCCCTCCTGGAGCTCAGGCGGGGGAGAGATCGGGGCTGGAAGTCACGGTGACTTGGGGGCCATTTGCTGAAGGCCAGACAGATGCTGTCCTGCCCTGGGGCGATGACACAGTCCACTTTCTCCTGTCTGTGTTCGTGGTGGGCAGCACGTGACTCATTTACAAGGAAAGGAACTGGCCTCAGGGGAGACAGGCTGCCTGCGAAGTTTTCCCAGGCGGTACACGTGGGGTGTGAACCCAGCCCCCCAGCTTTGCGGCCTGGGGGGCTGGCAGGGGCGGGGGAGCACCCCATGGCACCCCGCCCACCTTGATCTGCCCTGTGCTTCCAGACCTGACCTTGCAGCTGCTGGCGGTGCGGCGGAAGAGTGGGCTGCCCGACCCCAACCTGCAACAGGCCCTGCGGGGCCGGCTCCGCCTACTCGAGAATGAGAGCTTCGAGGTGGCCCGCGCCCTCGGGGTGAGTCTGGCTCCTGGGGGTCCTGAGTAGGTGAAGGGGCGCGGGATCCACACTTGCGAATGGGGCGGAGGAGGACGGCTCAGAGAAGAAGGCCGTGGGCCTAGCAGGAGGTCCGGAGACTTAGGGCTGAGAGGCCCGTTCTTCACTCTCACGTGGTGGTCAGGACACAGGACGAAGAAAGGCCCTTCAAAGCGGCAGAGGGCGGCCATGCAGGTGGCTGGACACAGGGGCAGCACCTGCTGGGGTCTCCCCAGCCCCAGTTTCTGCACCCAGGCAGTGACTCTAGAGGCCCAGGGACCCGGGCTGGAAAGCTGGACCTGGGCTGGCGTCCTGCATCCGCCTGGACTTGCTCAGAAGGAGTCTGGCTCAGCCTCAGCTTCTCTGGGACTCAGTTTCCTGACCGAGTCTGACTGTGCACTCAGCCCAGCCTGGCCTTGGCTGACGTCCCTTGGACTCTGTGAATGCAGCCTCCTCAGCCGCTTACTGGGATGCTTAGAACTGTGACCCCACGGAGCTGCCGTGAGGGTAGCGGACTGCAAGCACGGTGCCCCCAGCACGGTGCTCAATGCTGGGGTGGGGGGTGATGCCCCTGGGATACCAGGGCTGGGTGGCTGGTTAAGGGTGGGGCCTCATTTCTGAATCCCAGTGGAGACGAGAATAGCGCCCCTCTCCTCTGGGCAGCGTCAGCTGGTGCTGTTTGCCTTTCTGCGGCTGTTCGGGGTCTTCACTGGGGTACGCAGGCATTTCTACCTGTGTTTCTGTACCCACAGCTGGCAGGCTTCGTTACCCTGCAGCATGTGGGATCTTGGTTCCCCAGCCAGGAATCGAACCCACGCTCCCTGATTCTTAACCACTGGACCACCCGGGAGAGTCCCGGCTGGTGCTACTTTGAAGGCCCCAACACCACCAGGAGGGTTCGTGGGACAGTTGTCAGGAGAGGGGACGCTGGGTTTAGGATTGGAGTTGGAGTTGCTGCTGCGGGAGGGGACGGGAGGCGAGGCTGGGGCTGTGCAGAGCTGAGTGGAAGAGACCCTGGTGTCATTGGTGTGCAGGGTATGAGGCAGGCCCTTGAGTCACGGAGAGGGCATGGAGGCTGCCAGCTCAGGGAAGGCTCGGAATGGCACTGGGGAGCCACAGCTGGTCTGAGAACAGGAGAGGAGCAGCTTGGCTGTAAAGGAATCAGCTGTGCCCCCCTGCCCCACTTCACCCCTGCCAAGGTCACTCCCGTGAAACGTTCCTGCTGGTGGGCAGACCCCCCCCCCCAAGACCCTGGGACTGTTTCTCACGTCTGTTTCTCCCCTGGAAGGAGTTGTCGGCCAGGCTGCTGTCCATCCACAGTGACCAGGACCGGATGGTGGTGACGTTTAAGACGTTTGAAGAAATCTGGAAGTTTTCCACCTACCATGCTCTCGGTAAAGCAGCGACCTTCCCAGAAAGGGTTCTAGGGAACCCCGGCGCACACTAAACCCTTTATGTTCCCAGTCGGGGCTTAAGACTAGGTGCGTTCACAACAGCTCTCCACGGGTCACCTGTCCTTGGTGAGGATTGAGCGATGGGCAGGGCTGAGCGTGGCTTCCAGGGCAGCCGAGCTCTCCCTCGCCGAGCACAGAGGGAAGCCACGCCAGCCTCAGCCTGTGTGCCTCTTTCCAAAACTTCTCCTGTTCAAAGCAAGGCTTTGACTGGCTAGGCGCCTCTCCTTGGGAACCTTGCTGCCCCATCCCCGCTGAGGGCTGAGAGCCAGAGCAGGGCTGTGCCCACCCCCCATGTCCTGGCCTCCTTGAACACTCGTGTCCCAAGTCACAGAGGAGGAGACTGGCGGTCCTAGAGGAAGTAACGAGTCCAGAGGAGTTGTCCACGGTCAGGGCCGGTCCTCTCACAGCCTGAAGGGTCAGTCCCGTGGCCCGGCTAAGGTAGTGGACAGTACCATGAGTCCCCGTGGGCAGAGTGGGCTGGCCCCCAGGCCCCGGTCAGTGCAGGGCTTGGCCAGCGCTGGACCGTGAGGGCCTTTCTCCACACACCCAGAGCCCACTGGTGACCAGGGCTGTCTGCTCCCCTAGGCTTCACTCATCACTGCCTGGAGAACCTGCTCATGGACCAGGCCTTCTGGCTGCTCGAGCCCGACGAGGACCAGGAGACAGCTGTCCAGGTCCAGGTGGATGCGGACGCCTTGAGGCTGGTGTACGAGAGCCTCCTCGTCCAGGAAGGTGAGCGACGTGATGTCGGCGGCTCCCCACTGGTCTGGGAGGGCCTGGGGCCCCAGCAGCAGGAGGGCCCTGGAGGAGTGGACACTGAGGGGACGTTGGGCAGGGAAAGCCCCCAAAGAAATAACAGAAAAGGGGCTTTTGCCAGCGACCTCCGAGTTCCTGGCCTGGCTGTTGCTCTGAGTACTCCGGGGGTCTCACAGTCGAGTTCCAAAGCTGCCACGAGCAGGGCCTTAGCAGTCAGTCCTTCCCGGCCGCAGAGAGGACGAGAGGAGGCTGGCTGCAGCCAGACTTGCTGGAGGGTGATGAGGGGTGGGGAGAATCCACGCTGGAGGGGTCCTCCTGATCACGCACGTGGCCCCCTCACAGCCAGTTGAGTCCTAGAGAAGCTGAGGCTGAGCCAGGCTCCTCCTGGCCAAGTCCAGGCGGATGCGGGACGCCGGCCTGGGTCCGGCCTCCTGGTCCTGGTCCCTGGGCCTCTAGAGTCACTGTGTGGGTGCAGACATTGGGGCTGGGGGGCCCCAGCAGGTGCTGCCCCTGTGTCCAGCCGCCTGCATGACCGCCCTCTGCTGCTTTGAAGGGCCTTTCTTCGTCCTGTGTCCTGACCACCACGTGAGAGTGAAGAATGGCCCCCAGCCCTTCAGGCGGCCTCCAAGGGGTCCTCAGGCAGACGTGGCCATTGCACTGGACTCTTCAGCCCCGAGTTCCGGCACATCCTCAGAGGAGGAGGGGGCAGTGGCGGCCACTCCGGAGCTGTTGATTCCGTTCCATCAGTAGGTACCGACCTTTGTTTCTCTGCCTCCTGTGGGTCCCATGTGCTGGCAGGCTTCGTGGAAACTGCCCCAGGCCGGGGTCGATTGTCGGCCAAGCTGGGTGGATGGGGACCAGTGTGAGCCCCAGGAAGACACGGCCTCCATGTTTCCACCGTTTTCAGTATGTGGCCTCAGGGTGGTCACCTGCGCAGCAGGACAGTGACACCTCCCCAGCAAGACTGCTCTGGAATGAGATAGCCAGGGGTGTGCGGCCTGGGGTTCTGGCTTCATGTCTGGCTCGTTCCAGAAAGCTTTTGAGGAAGTGTGTGTGTGTTTGGTGAGTGTCTGTGGTGTGTGGGTGTGCAGGTATGTGTGTGTGTATGGGGTCTGTGGTGTGTGTGTGTGTGTAGTGTGCAGGTATGTGTGTGTATTTGGTGAGTGTGTGTGTGTGTTTGGTGAGTGTGTGTGTGTGGGGGGTATATGTGTATGTGTGTTTGTGGTGTGCAGGTATGTGTGTGTGTTTGGTGAGTGTGTGTGTGTGTTTGGTGAGTGTGTGTGTGGGGGGGGTATATGTGTATGTGTGTTTGTGGTGTGCAGCTATGTGTGTGTGTTTGGTGAGTGTGTGTGTGTGTTTGGTGAG
>SJXQ01007246.1:99049-116577 GCA_006408695.1 Aepyceros melampus
ACGCCCGTGCGCCAACTGCAGAAGGGCGCCTGCCCATCGGGTAAGCGCTCGGCCGGGAGGGAGAGCCGCATTGCTGGCCGGGATGGGGGAGGATGAAGAAGCGTCTCCAGGGAAACGGGAGCCAGGGCGGAGCGCTCCCCAGGGAACAAGTGACGATTTCTTTTAGAGATCTCTAACCAGGCTTCCGGTGTTCAGGTCGGGAACCGAGACTGGGAGAGGTAAAGTGCTGTCCCCAAGGTCGCAAAGTAGCCCACCGGTGGTGAGACCAGGGGCTCCCTGACCACCCCAAGGGGCCTGGTCCGCCCAGCATTTCTCCAGCCTCATTAAAATGTACCCACCTTGTGTCTCGTTCCCCCTGGTCCCCATATCCCTGCCCTGCCTGGGTGTTGGATGCGAAGCGCTCTTTCCTGGCCTTCGATGTCTGGATATTCAAACCACAGCAGCTGAGCCACATGTAGTGTTTGCTTTTTTTTTTTTTTTTTTGTACTGCATTTAAAATTCGTCTCTGGAAGGTCGTTTAGGAATGGTGAGCCAGCGTGTGGGGTCTCTGGACTGTGTGTGGGAGCTCTGTGTGGACAGGCCGTGGGGTAAGAAATCTCTCAGTCCCATCAAAACTTAGAGCATGAGTGCGCGAATGCGTGCTAAGTTGCTCAGTTGTGTCTTTGTGACCCCACGGACTGTAGCCACCAGGCTCCTCTGTCCATGGGATTCTCCAGGCAAGAATTCTGGAGTGGGTTGCCATGCCCGCCTCCAAGGGGTCTTCCCCACCCAGGGATGGAAGCCACATCTCTTGTCTCTTGCCTTGGCAGACCAGCTCTTTACCGTTGAGCCACGGGAGAAGCCCAACCTTAGAGGAGACCCCCTAACCTGGGTTGGCTCCAGGTGGCTTCTTGCCACACAGGCTGACCCTGTGAAAGAAAATGCTAGAAAACCCTGCTGTGCCCGTGTTCGTCTGGGGCAGCTCTTAGGAGGGCAGGCTCCGGCGCTGGTTCCTAGGCGCTCTGAGCACCATGCTCTGTGCTGAGTTCACAGCAACCGAGAGGAATCAGGCTCCATCTGTGCCCTGAGCCCTCAGCTGGGGAGATGCTGACCCCCAGGAAGGGCTCCACCGTGGGGCACAGGGCCGCCTGGGGGCCAGGGAGCCTGGAAGGGCTGAAGGGCTAGCTCTTCTGGGAAGAGAAGGCAGTGTGAACCGCTGCATGGAGACCTTAGCGTGTGTGGTGAGCCAGGTCAGGGAGAACACGCAGCCCAGAGCAGCTGGTGTGCAGGGGTGTGTGTGTGCGCGTGTGTGTGCGAGTGTGTACACGCATGTGCGTGTGTGTGCGTGCGTGTGCATGCAAGTGTGTGTGTGTGTGCATGTGGGTGTGCGTGTGCATGTGGGTGTGTGAGCGTGCGTGTGTGCACGTGTGCGACACCCAAGGCTGGACAACTTGTCAGGGACAGGACCAGCATGTCCCATAAACATTGTACCTTAGATTTCACCCTGTAGGCCAGGCTTCCCAAATCAGGTCTGGGATTCTGAAAACAAGTGTCCTGGGGCCCAAACATTCTAGAAAGTAAACTGCAGCCCTGCAGTGGGGAGTCACATTCAGCTTGAGTCTTTCAGAGCTCCTAAGAAAGCCTGCAACAAGGTTAAAAAAAAACACCAAATGATAAAAACCCAGGATTTCCCAAGAGAACTTCAGCGAAGAGCTCCTTCCTGGGAGAACGCACGGGACCTCCCCCTGGCACGCCGGGGTTCCAGGGAGCCTGGTTTGAGAAGCATTATGTGGGATTAGCCATGATTACAGGGGACAGCCTTTGAAGGGTTTTAAGAGAAGTGAGTGTGATATGGTCAGGCTTGTGCTTGGATTGTGCCTGGGAGACTAGGGGTGTGGGCCACTCGATGCCACGGGGTGGACGTTATCATTTACTGCGTGACCACTCCGCCCTCTGCCTTGGGGCTCAGAGCCAGCGGGCCCATCTCAGGCCATGCTGGTGGGTCAGACCGGCAGAGGGCTCAGGCTGGGTTCCCCAAAGCCAACTCTCCCAAGCAGCGGATGCTGTTAGAGTCAGGCTCCAGGGCACCAGGAGTGGGTTGGAGGTGGTCTAGGCATTTTGAAGCCTTTGTTTTCTTGAAAACTATGAAATGTTGTATTCTTTTTTAAATGTCCACTCGCTTGGCTGCGCCAGGTCTTAGTGGGGGCCCAGGGGATCTTTGGTTGTGGTTGGTGAACTCCTAGCTGTAGCAAGTGGGACCTAGCTCCCCGGCCGGGGGTTGAACCCCGGGCCCCCGCGTTGGGAGCACAGAGTCTTAGCCCCTGGACCGCCAGGGCCATCATGAAACCTTTCTTCTTGGCTGATGGAGTCCCGGCTTGCGAAGCCCCTGCTCTGTGTGTCCTGCTCGCCGTGGGCACTGAGGCAGAGCCCGGCTGGGCCCTGGAGAAATGGACGGTGGGGGAGACACGGGAGGCTGAGCGGAGAACGGTAGCGCGGTGGCCACAGGCAGACGCAGAGGGCTCAGGGGCGGGGTGGGAGGCCCGCAGCTGGGGCTGGCCCTGCCCCTCCTGCGAACGCGGCGCTGCCCACGAGGCCCTGCTCCTCAGCTTCCCCATCTGTCAAGTGGGCCGAACGCTCCGTTTCGGGGAACTGGTGCAGAGAATGATGAGCTGCAGCACACAGACACGTGCCGCTAACGAGCGGCCGCCAGACGGTCGGTCACTTTGTGTGTGGTCACCACACGTCTGGTGCCTCCCACCGCCCTTTCCATCACCTGGTGAGGCCTGGGAGGCTCCCCAGAGGTGGAGCTCCAGTGCTGAGCGGCGGGAGGTGACCCGGGCTCTCTGGACAGATGGATGGGAAGGACGCAAGGAGCTGGGAGCCCGGCAGAGGCAGAGGGACCAGCGGCACCCGGCGGCCGCGCAGACCGCAAGCCCTAGTCCAGCCCCTGTGGGACTGGAGCTGGTCCCGGGCTCCGACCAGCACCGTCTCACTTGGCGAATCCGTTCCTTACTCATGCACCCGAGATGTGCTCACGGAGGCAGGGAAGGGCCAAGTGATGAGGCTGAGGTCACTCGGCTGGGAAATGACAGAGGCAGGCCTGGCCCGGGTCTGGCTGGCACTCTTCTTCAGGCAGGGCGGCGGGCTCCCGAGGTCTGGGGTCAGGATCAGGCCTGGGTCTCCAGCGCCAACAGGCTCAACCTCTATAGAGCATCCCTGGTGGTGTTAGCCGCTCCCCCAGCCCGGGCCTCCCCAGGGCCTGGTCAGAAATCACCGGGTGATGTCCACGTGAAGCGGCAGATAAGGGGCTACTGTCTCCAGCATATCCCCCTGGATGTGAGTCCTGCCGGCTCCACCCTCACTTGCCTTCGGATACACCCAGGGTCCTGACTCCAGCCTCCTCCTTCCCTGAGCTGGAGTCCTGTGTCTCAGCTGGTGCTTACCCTCAACCGACAGGACCACCCCTGGGGAGTTTAGGTCAGAAGGCTCCGTCACACTTTGACCCCTTACTTCCCCTCATTCCTCACTCCCTGTCTGCAGGAGGGTCCTCAGCTCGACCTTGAAATGTTCCCCCCAGGCTCCCTCCAGCCACGCTGGCCTCCGCGGACCTTTTCCGCCTCCCTCATCCTCCCTTCGGTCACTTCTTCACATGGCGGCTAGGGTGACCGTGATAAATCCGTGCTGCCCATCACGGGTGGGACCCCTGCAGCAGTTCCCCAACACCTACCCTGAGCCCCAAACCCCTGTGCCGTCCGGCCCTGCCCGCCCCTCCAACACCGTCTCCTCCCCTGCTGCAGCCACACTGGTCTCCTTTCCACCTCAGGGTTTTGCATGTGCGGGTCCGCTGCACCAAATTCCCGTTCCCTCACCTTCCTGGGACCGAGTCCTCAACTTGCCTTAGCCTAAGTGAGCTGCCCTCCCCGACTGCCTGGGTAATCCCTTGCATCAGCCTCATGGGCACACCGTGGGGACTCCTCTGAACCACCTCTCATTTCTTCTCTGACTCAATGCTTTATTTTCAACTTCACCAGGCTCTGAGGCTCACAGGGCAGACGTCTGCTCTGTTTGTTCTCTGCAGGCCTGGTCCAACAGCTGAGCTCAGTTGGTGCCATTGGAATGAAAGGCCAGCCCACATGGTGGGTGTCTCTCCTTGCATACCCCCAGTGATGGTGGGCTCACTATCTACCCAGGGAGCTTTTGCGCCTTCCCATGTCTGTGCAAGGCAGATGCTATGTGTTGGGGATGAGTATCCATCAAGGGGAAAGTAAAGGCCAGAAAGCTGTGTCTGCATGGGGCAGAGGGGTCCCTTTTCACAGCCTCTGCCCACAGCTGCAGACCAGGAGGCCTGCGAGTCTGCGATTCAGAATTTCGAGCCCTGGGGCAGTTCATTCGTTGTCAGTCGCTTCGGCCGTCTTCCGACTCTGTCCCTGGGATTTTCCCAGCAAGAATCCTGGAGGGCAATTCACAACATGGCATTTAATCATTGGCTTTTATTGTTCAGCCCCAGAGCAGGTGCCAGTGGAGACTCTGGGCTCTGTTTATTTAAGAGCTTTGTTGACTTTCAGTATTTAATCCTCTTAGCAGCTTCCCGGGCCTTGCACTCAGGACTCACCAGGGCCCCCACCTCTCCCTTCCTCCCGCCCAGACCAAGGGCTGAGTTGCAGCCTCTGGTGGCTCCTGAGGACCCGTGAGGAGCCAGGGATCCAGCCAGGAGGAGCTTAGGGCCCAGACTGCTGTGCCGCCATCCTTTCCTGGCCAGGGCTTGGCCTATGGCACCCTCACCCCACCTCCTCATGCTCCCTAAAGCTGGTCTGGAGGTGCGCTGGGATCCCACAGCACCCCATCCAGCCTGCCTTCCCCAGGCCTGTCCCCTTCCCATGCACCTCCACACGGGACCCCCACTTGCCTTTGGGAACTAAGCAGGACTTCCCATGCAGCCCACTGGCTCAGGACATCCTGGGCTCTGCTTCCTGTCCACTGCCACCACCACCACCAGCCGAGTCCCTCTGAAATCTCTGATCATCTGTGCTGTGACAGGGAGGGAGAACACACCTCTGGGATGGGGAGAGGGAGCAATCAGAGAAAGCTTCCTGGAGGAGGTGGCATCTAAACAGCCGTGGAGATGGCCAATGCAAGCAGAGCCTGTGCAGAGGAAGATAGCAGGAAATGCTAAGCATGGGCGGGAGGAGCAGTGAGGGCAACCCATCTCCAGGAAATGAGAGACCCCTGAAGCTTTTGGGCAACAGGTGTGCAGAGCGGGACGCCGGAGCCCAGCTCGTGGGAGTCTGGTGCCTGAGCGGGTCTGAGCTCGGCTGGCAGTGACGGGGACAGGCCCCAGAGGCTCTGGGGTCTCATGACTGAGGGGGCAGGGGGCAGGGCGGCCGGGCGGCCGGGCCTGTCCTGAAAGAGCAGGTTTGGAGAGCTCTGCTTAGGTTCTGGTGTGGGTTCTGGCGTGGAGAGTGTCCAGTGGGGGCCAGGCTTCCGCGGCAGGAGCCTGGCTGGCGAGCAGCCCTGTCCCTGGGTTGGTGCTGCTATGTTGCTGTGTTTGTATCACTGAGAGGGGGCGGCCAAGGTTTGGGGAAGGGCCGCAGGCTCATCGCCCCTCCAGACTGTGGGGGGCCCCTCCATGACCTGCGGGGCCCGTGGAGACCCACCCTCACCCCGTCCAAATCCAGGTCTGAGCTTGTCTTCAAGTCCACATCCCAAGGGGACCCGACGGAGACCACCCAGCCACTTGGGGGATGAACTGCCCCGAGTCCGTCACGCCGTGAGCGTTGTGCCAGGGGAGCTGGAGGCCAGGTGTGCCGGGCTCAACCCACTGACGGTGTCCACCTGGCCCGACACGTGCCCCTCAGCTGCCGAAAGCCTGGAGAAATGAGGACAAGCACAGAGTCACGTGGCCTCCTTGCAGGCCCGGGGTTCATAAAAACCAGGTGTGGAGCAGTGGACCACTGGCTGAGTCCCGCTGGAGGGACTGAAAGCCGCCTCGTCCTGGGCTGCTCTGAGAGAAGCCAGCAGGCTTTACCAGGGTCAAGGGGAAACCTTGTGCTGCAGGCTGAACGCCCGTCGTGTCTGGGTGTGTTTGTCATGGCCTTTATAAGAAAGACCCCAGCAAGGTACAGTGGCCTGCCCGAGGTCAGCGGGTGGGAGGAGACAGCTCTGCCCTGAGACTGGTCTTGGACACCGGGCAGGCCTCCAGCACCTTGAGGAAGCGGCCTCCCAGCTTTGATAAAGGTGTTGAATAGTTAGAGAAAGAATGAAAGCACAGACTCCTTGTCCTAGAGCCACACAGGCATGGCCAGGACACGTGGGTGTGTGTCTCCCAAACAGAATGCCATGCCTGCTGCAGAGGAGAGCAGGGGCCCCTGGAGTTGTCCCACACACAACCTGCCCGACTGTGTGCTCTAGCCCTCTAGCAGAGCCAGGACCGAGACCCAGTTCTGTTCAAGTTCCACCACATCCCGAGGTGAGGCCCTGCAAGTCTAGGCTCTCCACACCTCAGCTTCCCCATCTGTGAAGGGTGGACGACAGACCCTCCTCCCTGGATCATTGACAGTCAATGAGATAATCTACCCCCGTGTAAGGGTTAACAGGCCTCAGTGGGAACAAACCTAAACACTGCCAAGTGGACGTTTCTGACGTGAGTGGAGCTTATGAGAGGGAGGCAGGGCCGTTGAGGATGGGAAGGAGCCAGAGGCAGCATTGGCAGAAAGGCTGCCACGTGCCAGGCTGTGCCCACAGGGGTTCCACTGGCCTCGTTTAGCCCCCACGTCACAGCTGAGGACCCTAAGCCCAGAGGAGTCAACTGATGGGCCAGTAGGGCAGGGAGGGCTTCCTGTAAGAGGAAGACCAGGGGGTTGGCCCCACCTTAGCTTCCAGGTGGCCTGGAGTCTGCCTGGCCTGTGGGGCCCCTTCATAAAGTGCAGACCGGCTGGTGGCAGAGCCCTCTGTTCCACGGCGTTGGCTGCAGCCGCAGTGGGATTCACAGCCGGAGGAGCTGGGCTGGCCCCAAGCTGAGGACTGGCCATGCCAGGCTCTCCTGGGAGCGGGACAGCCCGCCACCCTGGACAAGGACCAACGAGGAGAAAGAGACATGTCAGGGATCGGGGGACCTGGCTGCCAGCCTTGCTGGGTGCCCTGACCTCTCTGAGCCTTTTTCCTCGCCTGTACAATCATGACGATCCCTGCCCTGCAGAACGGCTGTGAAAATTCCCTGAAGCCTAAATGCCTGGAGCCTGGGCTGGCGTAGCTGGTGGAGTGGAGGTCTGGCTGCAGCCCTCAGCCCTGTGTTCCAGGGACGGGAGCCTGGGGGTCACAGACAGCAGGGGTCCCCCCTCCCCCCTACCCCACCCCGGGAGCCGCAGCGGGATCTATCTGAAGTCACCGTCTTTGGCTACGGGGAGACAGTTCACTCCGGGACAGGCATGTTTTCAAGAAAAAAGAAAAACACAGGCAGGGAGCCATCCTGGGAACTAATTAGATCCGGAAGGCGGCCCCTGGGGCTGCAAAGCGGCCCCTTGTGGGTGGTGGGTGGGGCCTGGGGGCGTGGGCGAGAGGCCGAGGAGGGGCCCCTGGGACGGTGCACCCACTCTCAGAGGCCCCGTTCCCTGCGGCTCTCTGCTCACCACTGTGGGTTGGGGCGCCCAGGCCACGGGGACTTTCTCGAAGGACAGGTCTGGGAGGGGGTCACACAGGACCTTGGCCCCAGATGAGACAGCTTGGTCCCTGAGCCCACTGAGTCAGGCAGGGCGGGCTCCCCAGGGGCAGTGTGTGGGCCTGGGCCTGGGGGTCTGCAGGAGAAGGACTGACTACAAAGGCTGGGGGCACTTCAGAGCGTGCGTGCTTGGGGAACCACAGCTGAGGCCACCGAGAGGTGGGTATGGCACTAGCAAGGCTGCAGGACTAAAGGGGACGCCCGGTCCCTGAGCCCTGGCGAGAGGTTGCCATCTGGCATGCAGGCTGTCGTCAGCATTGTGGACGGATGGGCCCAGCCTGGGACGTTGTGGGCACCTGCTGATGCTCCCTCCATCCTCAGTTCTTAGCTGACTGCTGGGTGATGACGGGGGTAGTGGGGGAGTCTTCTGATTGCAGGAGGCAATAGAAGAATGGGCAGTGACCTCCGAGTTAGAGGGAAAAAACCTGAGTCTCAGTCCTGGCTCTGCCCACTGTGTGCTGGACAGGTGAGGTGTACAGTTGCGCAGGTTGCGCACTGCACAATTCCAAGGGCAGCCGCCACGCTGTGATCTCTGTTAATAACGGCCCCAGGGTTGCGCAGTTCACAACCTGTGCGGCAATCCGGGACTTCCCCACCCATTCCCCAGGCCGTCGTGAGCACCCAGGGTCAGCACACACAGCAGAGCCTCTTTAGGGTCCGCCACTGTCAGCCCTCCCGGAAGCGCTGCCACACAGACACGCAGGAGGCGGGCCCCGGGCACACTTGGCTCTCTTCCCATCCCCGGGAGGTGCCACTGGACACCTGGCCTTGACTGCTTTGCTCTGTTTTCAAGTTCTTCCTGACTAGGACTTCCAAGGCCTGGGGACTACAGCTAACACACACACACACACACACAATGCTAACAGCTGAATCTGGTCAAGGCTGACTGTTGACTTCAGAACTCTGGCTCCAGGACAGGGTGAGGCCGGGGTGGGGGCTGTCAAAAACCCCCAAATAAACAGAGTCCGCCTCCCAGCCGTGGGGCCCGAGGTTTTCATGTGGAACGCGGCGGTGGGAACCGCGTCTCTCGTTTCCCACTGATTCATGGGATGATTCACCCATGTGTGGGGAGGCAGCCCAGGAAGCCCGCCCTGCGCCGCCTCCCACCCCATCCCCAGCACCCACCTCACCCTCTTAAAGGGACAGGACCTGGTTCCGGAGGTTGAGGGGGGCGGTTGCTGTGAACCAGCCAGCTGACTCAGGAGCTCTGCAGGGGCCCAGCGCAGGGAGGACAGAGGCTCTGGAGGCACCAGGCCTGTGTCCACCCTCAACCGTCTTTATATCCAGCCTGTTTCCTGGCACACAGCTCCCACGGCGAGACCTGCTTAACAGGCTGAACAACCTTTGTGGTGGTGTTTGCAGACCTACTCTGTGCTGCTGGGTCAGTTGGGGTCTGGCAGAACATCCATGCCCTCCATCCTTCCCACCCTCCCCCTCTCAGGGGCTGCCTTGGGGATCGCCTCTGCTGGTGACAGCTGGGCTGTGGGGCATCCCGACAAGTCTGCTGTGTCCCAAAGGAGCTGGTGCACAGGTGGGAGGTGAGCCCTGCCCGCCCTCTCCCTGGGGTTCCTGCAGCCACCAGGGCCCTGCTGCCTGCGGCGCTGGAAACACAGTGCAACCTCTCGCTCTCACACCTCCCCAGCCCAGCACGCACACACGCATGCACACGCATGCACACGCACACACACGTGCACACACACACACACACAGCCCGGACCAGGCCTCCCTCTCTCCCGTCTCTGTTTTAACTTGCCTAGGGGAGAACCTTCAGGAAATCCACAAACCGAAGCACAGTCGCCCATTGCTCTGCCTCTGCCCTGGTGGCCATCATGAAATCTTGTGTTTTCCCACCAGCCTGTAACCTGTGAATGTTTTACAGGGGGTTTTTGTTTTCAAATCATTACATGAGATTGAGTGTGGCCTATTTTAACTCATCTCTGGAGAGGCTGCATTGGAAAGAAGAGCATCTGGGGGACGGTCCGCATGCGGTCTGGATCTGTGGGCGGCCGGGTCAGCGCCTCAGCCGCTTGGGCTGCCGGGCAGGGTCAGCCGGTGGGGAGCAGACGTGCCTAAAGCTCTGGAGCCCTGAGATCGAGGATGGAATCAGAGTCCCAGAGGTCGGGGATGAGGTCCCTGAGGTCGGGAATGGAGTCCCTGAGGTCGGGGACGGGGTCCCTGAGGTCAGGGATGGGGTCCCTGAGATGGGGTATGGGGTCCCTGAGGTTGGGGATGGAGTCAGAGTCCCTAAGGTCGGGGACGGGGTCCCTGAGGTCAGGGATGGAGTCAGTGTCCCTGAGGTTGGGGATGGAGTCAGAGCTCCTGAGGTTGGGGATGGAGTCAGAGTCCCTGAGGTCAGGGACTGGGCCCCTGAGGTTGGGGATGGGGTCCCCGAAGCCGGGGATGGGGTTGCGTGGTGGCACGGCCTCTTCTGGCCGGATGCTCTCAACCTTCCCTGCCTTGTTCACACTGGGCCCAGTGTGCAGTCAGCTGGACCCACCAGGAACCGCCCTCGAGCTGTGTCTTTGCACCTCTGCTCCCCCCACCCAATGCGCCCTTCCAGGCACTGGACTCCACAGCACACCCGGGCCTGCCTGGGTCCCATCGCTGGTCACACTGTGCTGGGAACAGGGCCCGTTCCCAGCACGGGCTGTGTGCCCAGAAGGTGCTTGGCACCCCTGTGAAGCGAGCGCAGTGGACCAGGCCTTGTGCCGGGAGCCCCAAGGAGGATCTGGGAGAAACCTGCCGGGGGCGCTGCCTGGAGGAGGAGGGGCTTGAGCTGCACCTGGGACAGGCTGGAGCATCGTGGTGGGGAGGGCTCAGAAGAGCTGCGGGTGGGAGGAGGCACAGACAGCGGGTGATGGAGCAGGGCCTGGGGGTAAGTGGCCCCACCAGGAGGGGTGACACCTGGCCTTGCCCGCCGCAGTGCAGAGCAGGGGTGGGCACAAGCCTAAGCTAAAGAATATACAGGCCCAGTGCCAAGCCCTCCCCTGCCTGGGTCGTCCGGGAACCTTGGGGACATGGGGACTGCCTGGTAGGGGAGAACCTTGTGAGACCGCAGAACCTTAAGTTGCCCCTCCGCCTTGAAGGCAGCCATAAATGCAGGTTCCCAGCACCCTTGGACGGGGCCACAGAGCTAGGCTCAGCCTCCACGGGCTAGCTGGCCAGTAGCTTCTCCTCCAGAATTTCAGGGACCATTAGCAATCCACATGGAAATAAGCATGCCGGGCACCTGCGTGTGCTGGGAGCCGCAGAGCCCTGGCCTGGGGTGGGTCCCAGGTCCGTGACCACGACCTCTGAACCTGAGACGCCACCCCTCCACTGGGCTCTGCCTCTGCAGGGGGTCCCTGGTGGCCGGCAGTTTGATCATCAAGGAGCCAAGAGTGGGGCGCATCCCAGCTAGACTCAGGCCACCCTGGACAGGCGGCCTTTGATTCAGGCTGACCGCGGGAGGCTGGGCCCTGAATGGTCAGTGACCACGGGCTGATTGAGAGGCAGACATCAAGGATCAGTGGGGGGGGGCCCTCCTCGCCTCCCCTGACCACAGAGCCCAAGGCAAGTTCTCTTCTGGGCCCCAAGTCCCAGTCAGGCTTTAATGTACAGTCAGGGCCTTGAGTGGGGAGTCCGGCAGGGAGGGGTCCCTAAGGTGGGTGGCCTAAGGGAGATCTATGGTCCTGTCCAGAGCCTGGCTCTCCTCCAACAGAGTTCTGTTTTTCCACCTTCGGGATGGAACCAATGACCCCTGCCCTGGCCGCCCCCTGGACAGCTGGGGAGATGAGTCTGGCTGTGGGTGGGGAAGTCACTTGTCCACAGAGGCTTCCAAGGCCCCGACCATGGGCCTGCGCTCCTTCCCGTCTCTTTGGACAGTCGGGAAAAACCAGATTTTCTCTGGATCCTGGTGTCCAGTCACTTCCCAGAGACCCTCAGCTGCAGAGCTGGGGTTTACGGGCTGAGCCCTCTTTGCTCAACACTTTCAGGGAGCCTTAAGGTTTGCAAGTCACGGCCTGTTCCCACAGCTCTCTGGGGCAGGCAGGGGTGGAGAGGCCCAGAGACTGTAAGCGATTTGCCTAAAGCTACACAGCTGGAGCCCAGGCCGGTGCTCCTTTCGGGCCCTGGGAGTCTCTTACAAGCAGTGCTGAGCAGGACGGGCCCCAGATGACCCTGCTGTGTAGTGGGGGACCTGGAAGACCCCAGCACATGCGCCCACAGGGAGACTGAGGGGGAGTGGGTCTTGTGGCACCCACAGGCCTCAGGCCTGTGGTCCCGGCAGGCGGCTGCTGACAGCAGCAGAAATCTGAGCCGGTGAAAGCTCCAGGGAAGGTCGCGAGCTGCCTGGCAAGCTGTCCTGGGGCCGGGCCAAGCTCGACACACACATGGAGGGGCCCTGGCAACTCAGATGGCGGCAGCCTGACGTGCCCAGGAGGAGGCTGCCCCACAGCCGGGGGCTTCGGCCGTGACCTCGTCCAGCCACGGCACGGGCCCAGGGCCTGCAGGGAGAGGCTGGAGCGGCAAGCTGGGCTGGGGGACGGTCTCCTCATGCCAGCACACTGCTGTCTAGGAGAGAAAGGGCCAGGGCCCTTGGCAGCTGGCCCAGACAGATCCAGCCCGAACTTTGTGTGCGTGCTGTGTGGCCCGGGTAAGCGTCCTAACCTCGCTGAGCCTCCTGGCTTCCCTGGCGATATAAGGTGGGGAGCCTGGCGTCCGCCACCCTCGGACAAGCGAGCCCTGGCCTACAGGTCGGGCCTCACTAACGCACCTGGTTCTTCCTGCCAGTGCAGGTCTCCACCAGCTGACCAGCCCGCGGTACAAGTTCAACTTCATTGCCGATGTGGTGGAGAAGATCGCGCCGGCTGTGGTCCACATAGAGCTCTTCCTGAGGTGCGTGGAGCCCCTTCTGCCCCCCCACCCTCTGCTGGGCCCAGACTAGACTTGATCCCAGCACTGGGGGGAAGAGGGGCAGTAGAGACGAGACTGGCTGTGGAGTCCAGAGGACCCTGCTCAGACTTCCTGGTCGCTGTTGCCCTGGGGAGGACGCCCCTCCCCGACCCTGACCTCGTGGCCTAAGGAGGCAGAAAGCAGCTTGCCCTTGACCCAGCTGTAGTGGCTGCTGCAGGGTCACAGGGGCTGTCTGAACTGATACCGCCCTGCAAACCCCCAGCTCCCGTGGCATCCTGGGGTCTCCTCCCAGACCAACTTCAACACTGCAGCTCTGTCTTAACCTCACGGCTGCTGTGTGTGGAGGGGGCCGGCAGGGGCCCAGACGGGACACACAGGGTCAGGACTCCCCCTTCCATCCTGTTGGGGTCGGAGGGGGCCAGCCCCTTGCGTGCCACGCTGCCCGAGGGGACTGTTACCAAGGCCTCGGCCACCCCCTGGGGCCTTGCTTGACTTCACAGGGCCTTCCCCGAGCGGTGGGGGCGGCCAGCGTCATCAACCCCCCCAAGGCACAGGGGATGAGGCAGCCCACCCCCCACCTCCCCAGGCAGGGGCCAGGAGGGGGCAGAATCGCTCCCATGCTGACTCCTGGCCCCGGCATGGGACCCCGCCCCTGCCCGCTGGTCATGGAGCTTGATCAGTGGGAGCCCCTGCCTCCCGCCCCCAACCTCTGGAGGCCTAGGGGCTGAGCAGACGCCTGGCATGAGCTCAGCACGGTCCTCGGAACCTGCTCTGTGCCCATCGCTGACGGGCTGCCCTTCCTGCCCTTCTGAGCTTCTCCCATCGCCCCGGCCTGGTGCCGCCTCCCGGAGGAGCAGCCAGGCCCAGCAGCCTGCCCCTCAGTGCTGACCAACAGCACGTGCACCGCACTCCGAGGTCCTCCCATGGGTCGGGAAGGCAGGCTCCCATGTCCCCATTTTTTGGATGTGGAAACAGAAGCCCAGGCAGCTGCCCCAGGCTCAGGGCTGCCCCCCCAGGTCTCTGGCTTCTCAGAGCCAAGCCCATCCCCCTGCAACACGCTGACCCCTCACTGCCTTTTCCGTGGGCCCCAGACCCTGAAATGTGTCTTTAAGGAAACGACAGCCCAACGTGTGAATGGCCTATCCTTGGCCTTGCAGGTGGCTTGTTGGGGGCCAGCGTCCTTCCAGACACCAGCCCTTGAACCAGCTAGTTGCTGACCACAGTGGGAGGCAGCAATGCTGGGTCCAGCCTTCCTTGGAGGCTGACGTCTTGGGGTGGGGGCGGGGTGAGGCCGAGGTGGGCACCATCCCAGACACGGGCAGCATGGTCCTCCAGCACAGGCACCTCCAGCTGTGACCCTGGAGTGCGCGGGGAGAGGCCCTGGACTGCCTAGGGCTCTTCCTCAGACCCGAGGCGAGTCCTGCACCCGGCAGCCCCGCAATCGGGTGTAGCCACTGCTCAGGGAACCGCATGGAACCGGGTGGAGGCAGGAGCTGGTCTCAGGCCTGAGCAGACAGATGCTCTGGTCACCGCTGGAGGGGCTGAGTGGCCAGGCTGTCCAGGTCGAAGCCTGGCTCTGCCCTTCCCCTGCCTGACCCGGGCGGGCGGCTGGTTAATGTCCCTGGGCCCAAGTAGCCACCTGTGAACTGACTGTGTGCAGGAGGCTGACCCCTCTGAGCCTCAGTCTCCTCATCCAGGAAAGGGGCTGACACCACCTCCCCTGACCCGGGAGGCTGGTTCACGTCACCGGGCCTGGGTCCCCACCTGTGAACTGACTGTGGGCAGGAGGCTGACCCCTCTGAGCCTCAGTCTCCTCATCCAGGAAAGGGGCTGACACCACCTCCACTGACCTGGGCGGCTGCAGGCCTTGCTTCCCACCTGTGAACTGGGGGGCCTCTCTCTTGTAGGGAGGCCGTGAGCACCGTGGGACTTAGTCCCTGGCTCCGTGGGCACTCTTGGTGACCTTGGTTGTTCCTGACCTGCTGGGGAGGTGGCGTTTCTGCGCTTCCCAGAGATACGCTCCGCTCTTCCTCCCCACCCTTCCCCATCCCCGCCCCCTAACACACACACACACACACACAGTTAGACCCTTTATGGCTGGTGTCTGTCCAGCAGCCTCAGGCATGCTTGACCTGTCCCATCCAGGCCCTGCACTGCGGCCCCAGAGACAGAGGTGACCCTCCCCAGGGAAGGCTCTGAGCCTTCCAGGGCTTCAGGGCAGGCGGCCAAGGCACCGGAGGGAGGTGGGAGCACGGGCCCCTCAGTGTTTACGACCCTCTCTCGGTGCAGCTGGAGATCTGGGACGCTGACGTTCCCCGGGGATCTGCTGAGTCCCGTGGAGCTGTGTGCACATCCTCCTGTCTTCCCTATGGCTTGTTGACCGACTGCCTGCACCTGCTTGGTGGAGCAGGTGGTATCGGCCCATTTCCCAGATGGGGAGACTGAGGCCCAGAGGGGTCAGCCTCCTGGCTGTCCACAGTCAGGCAGGTGTAAGTGGGGACCGGACTCAAGGTTACAATCCTGGTCTATCTGGCTCCAGGGCAGGAAGTGCCTGCTGCGTCATCACGGCGCTGACATTCACAGACCTTGCATCTCGTCCTTACAAATGGCAAGTCACAGGCCATCGTCCCCTTCTCTGTGGCTGTGAAATGGGTCCAGACTTAACGCCTGGCCAAGGCCACAGCCAGGAGGTAGCAGAGCCAGGATTCATTCCTAAGGCCTGGTGGGTGCTCGTCTCCCCCAGACCCTGGCTGTGGCTGCCCCCACCCGCAGTCCTGACCCAGCCCACCCACCTGCCTCCCCCACAGACACCCTCTGTTTGGCCGCAACGTGCCCCTGTCCAGTGGCTCAGGCTTCATCATGTCAGAGGCGGGCTTGATCGTCACCAACGCTCACGTGTGTCCAGCACCAACACCGTCTCGGGCCGGCAGCAGCTCAAGGTGCAGCTGCAGAACGGTGACACCTACGAGGCCACCATCAAGGACATCGACAAGAAGTCGGACATCGCCACCATCAAGATCCACCCCAAGGTGAGTGGGTGGGGAGGTGGGATGGGGAGCCCTTCCTGGACGCTGGGGCTCAGAGACCTCTCAGCCCCACCTTCCCGTCAGACACTCAGCGGAACCGAGGCCCCTGGGGACTGGCAACATGTCCTCGTCTTGGGTCTAGTCAGACCAGAACCCCGATATCTGGACACCGCCCTGCAGGGCCCCAAGTGGCCCATGCAGGGCCGAGCAGGCTGCCATCCAGGAAATACGCCGCTCCCCCACAGGGGTGGAGGGTCTCCAAGGCTGGGGACACTCCCATTGTCCCTCCTGGGCCTATTCCTGGAGATGCCACTGTCCCCCTGGGGGTCACAGAGGGGTGCCTCCCTCCTGCATGCTTCTTGCTGCTCAGCTGTCGTCCCAGCTCCACGGGGCACTGTGGGCTCACCGGGGCTGACCTGTGCCCTGCCCACGCCATGCATCCATGTGGGCAGGCCCATGTGGGCGGGTGAGTCCAGCTTGGTTGAGCTTGCACCCAGCTTCTGCCCTTTCTGAATAAAAGTTGCCAGGACTTGAGATGATCAATGTCTTGCAAGGAGGCCTCCTCTCGCCTGGTCACGCGAGAGGGAATTCAGTGACTCCACGAAATTATCCTAAGGGAGACCCTCGCCCACTTTCGGAGCCCTGTCACAGTTGTTCCTGAGCTCGGAGCACCACCTCTGTGTTGGAGACGGGGAACCTGGGGGTGACGGGAGGGCCGTACTCAGGTCAGAGGTTGGCAGACTTTTTCCGTGAAGCACGGACAGTGAACGACGTAGGCTTCGCAGGCCCCGTGGTCTCTGTCGCAACCTCTCCACTTTGAACCGTCCTGGGAAGGCAGCCACAGGCCAGACAGATGGCTGGGCTGCGGTCCAGGGAAAGATGTGTTTACAGAAGGGCTGCTGGATCTGGCTGGATTTGGCCGAGGGCCATGGTATGCGCCCCCTGCCCGAGGACCCCTGTGGGGAGGGGCAGAGCCGTTCTGCGCCCTGGGTGGGCGGCCGCTGGGTCTCTCCCCTTCCAGGCACTGGAATCTCCCCCTGGGGAGTGGAGGGGTGCATCCTAGCAGCCAGCAAAGATGCTGGCAGGGCCAGTAAGACCAGGTGCCCTGGCGCCCAGATGCTCCCAGTGCCTGCAGGGGTTCTCCTGACCGCAGGTCTGACTTCCAGCCCCCAGCCCTGCGTTAAACAGGGCTTTGGGGAAAGCTGATGACCCGCCTTGTCCCCTCTGGGTCCTCGTCCCAGATGCCACTCCCTGGGTCCTCACCTGGGACCCCGTGTGCCTCTTGCAGAGGCTTTACTGCCCAGCAGCACAAAACGTGGTGCATTAAAGCTCCATGCCTCCCACGTGGGCACAGCTGCTCAATGCCTCCTTAACCCTCACTTCTGTGTACAGCATTTTTCCTGCTTTATCAAGAGCTGCTGTGAAAAATAGAAAACTTCTTACTTGACTTGGAGGCAGACAGTACACAGGGGATGCTCCTGACACGGGAGGAGGGCCAGATGGATGGAGCCCGTGGTCCTGAGGGTCTGCGGCTCAGGGTCCTGCCTTCTGACCTCCAGAGTCAGCAGAGGCCCCTGGGATCTCGGCGCAGCTGTGCCTCCGGGCTATGCCCAGCCAGACCTCTCTGTGTCCTCCCTGACGTGGGCCCTGTGGCCTGCCCTGGGGAGACCTGTGGTCGCTGGTGGGCTGAGCCCCTGCTCTGCGAATGCCAGCCCTGAGTCTGGTGGCCCCCAAGGGTCAGCCAGCCTTGCCTTGGCCTGCACCCCTGCGGCTGTCCAGCCGCTCCGGGGACCACCCTGCCGGGGGCCTGGCCACAATCTGGCTCTGGTCCCACCAAAGGCCCACCACTGAGCTTCCCTTCCCATGTCCTCCCCGCCTCCCCCCGCCCCCAGAAAAAGCTCCCGGCGCTGCTCCTG
>SJXQ01007246.1:129442-140249 GCA_006408695.1 Aepyceros melampus
ACATTCACAGAGCTAGAAGACTCTGTACTGCCCCCAAAGCCCCTCCTCTCTCCTGCCTTCCTGCCTTTGCGCCTGTCCGTAGGGTACTTCTCTGTAAACGCCTGCCGTTCCTTCCCCACCCGCACCTCCTCAGCTCTCACTGATCAGGTCTCAGGCCCCCAGCCTCCTCCTCTCCCTGGGGTGCCCCTCTGCCCCCCTCAGCACAGCGCCCATCACCTTAAATGACCAGGGCTGTCTGCCCGGCTCACCTGCTCCCACTGAGGAGTCTGGTGTGGCGGGTCTGGCTGGCAGCTGGCACTGTGAAGCGTCCCCTGACGACCTAGCCGAGCCCTGGGGCTTGGCGACCAGCCCCGGCCTCCCAGGTGGGAGAGAAGCAAGCAGAGAGGGAGCAGAGAGTGACTCCCACCCCCACTTCCCGGGAGGCTGGCCTGTCCTCCCAGAGAAGACCCTGGGGTGGGGTGGGGGCTGCAGAGGTAAGGGGAGGCGAGGACTGAGCCGCTGGCCTCCCCAGCTGTTCTGCAGGCAGCGGGGACTCGTGGCATCCCCAGGAGCTCAGGTGGTCCCCTCTCGGCGGGGAGCCTGTTTCCAGGTGGCTCTGTGAGCTCCCCAGTGCAGTTGGTCCCCGAGTTGCTTGTACTGTATGTTTCTCTACTGTACGGAAATTAAAGTTTACAAGCACGTGGTTCTGGGCCAGCAAGGGCACGTCTGGGGCCCCCTGCCCGCTGCTGCACAGTTCCTCCTGACCCAGAGCCGACCCATCCGTCAGCAGGCACAGAGATGGCGGGGGGTCCACCGCCAGGAGCAGCACCTGGGCATCGCCGTGCCCCAGCCGCCCTGCCCTCAGCCCCAGGCTCCCCACTTTGACTCCTGGCCCCTGGTCCCCAGCAAGATACCTCCCCTCTCCATTGCAGGAGCCTCTCCCCCGACACAGGAGGGTCCTGAGACCACCCGCCTCCTGGCAGTGGCCTCCTGGCCACTTGGAGAGGGGTCTGGCTGGCAACAGCGAGCCCCCTGAGTGTGCAGTGCACGCCCGGTCAGGCTGTGGGGTGAAGTCTCCCTGTGTCATCCTCACTGCAGAACCCTGGCAAGGGGGCTCGAGGCAGAACCGGGGAGGGCGGGGCAAAGCCAGCTGCCCAGGACCCCAGCAGGGGCTGCTGGCAGGGACAGAGAGCTGTGAAGTCACCCAGAGCCCGCCCCCAGGGACACATGAGCCAGAGGGTGAGGGGTGCTGATCCAGGCTGAGAAGGAGAGCCCAGCCCAGAGTTCTGGACCACCATCCTGGAAAGATGGAGACCCCTTTGGTCCAAATCTCTCAGAGCGGCAGGGCCTGCCCCCAGCTGGCCTCTGTGTGACCACAGCCAGCCTGTCCCTCGGGGGTCGGGGGAACTACAGACGTCACGCTTTCCCAACTCCAAAAGCCTGAGATTCGACAGGTCCAAACTTAAATGACCCGCCAAGGGGGCTAATTGTAGGAGCTAGCCTCGGACGGCCACGGTGGTGGCTGGAATCCCGCTCAGCACCTAGAGGGACTCATGGGAGATGGGCCCAGAGGGCGGGGGGCTGGTGGGGCTGAGGGGGGCTGACTGTGTGGCCACAGGCTGGCTGGACAAATGGGGTGAGGGGTGGATAGGGAGTCAGTCCACAGCAGCGCACAGAGCGTGGTCCTCGTTCTCCATCTCTGGCCCCTGACAGTGTGCCCAGCGGCCACATGGCCCTCCCGGGGGTAGGGAGCCCGGGGGAGCTGGGCCATCTGCCCAGGTCAAGGCCGCTGGTCTGGGGGCCTGGGCTTGGGTGGATGATGAGTGGGAAGTAGGGCACTCAGAGCGGAGGCTTGGACTTGAGCGAGGCCACGTGTCTGAGAGGGCTCTGGGGCCCACGATCAAGGGAGTCAGTTCGCTTCCTGGTGAGAGCTGCTTCCTGGCCTGGCAGAGGGTGCTGATGGCTCTATGCCCAGGAGGCAGGGGTAGGGGTCAGGTGGGGAGGGGGCAGGGGAGGACTGGAGTCCCTTCCTACAGGGGCAGTAATCCCACTGTGAAGCTCCCCACCTCGTCGAACCCTGCTCGCTCCCTCAAGGCCTCGCCTCCGCTTCCCGCAACCTCGCTGAGGGTAGGGAGGGCTTCCGCTTGTGAAACTGGGGGACACGGTCCAGTCCTTGGCGCAGCAGTGCAGGTGGGGGAGGAACGGAGCGGGGAAGCGAGGGAAGCAGACAGGCCTGCGGGTGTTGTGCTGGAGGGATTGGGGTGCCGAAGCTGGCTGAGCCCCTCTGAAGAGCTGTGCAGGTGGAAGGCTGGTGGCAGTGGTGGTCCCGCCTGCCCTCCTTCCAGGGGGCGGCCTTCATGTCCCCTGGGCCCAGAGGGCCCCCAGCCCCCAGAGGGAGCCCTGAGCCCAGAACTGTCCCTGCAGCTGCAGGCGTCCTCAGAAGTGTGGGTGTAGTGGGACATGGCCAGCCGCTCCCACCGGAGACTTGGAGAGACAGACAGCGGGGTGCCCATCACCTGCCCAGAGGTCCAGAGGCATCACACACTTGCAAGTGCCCAGGACGGCCACCAGCGCTCTCCGCGCATTTTCCAGAACCATCTCCCCCGAGGTCTGGCGCTGGGGTGCGCCAGGCTCCCTGACATGGCCTCCGCGGTGCTGACGATGACTAGCCCGTCAGCATTGCCCCCCACTCCCACCACCACCCAGAAACCCTCGTGTTTGGAGGGGAGTCGTGACTGTGGCCCCGAAGGGGCGGGGCTGAGGCCCGTCTGACCCCAAGCCGCTTTGCTGCAGCAAGTGTCAAATTAAATGTCGCACAGGGGGGCTTCCCTGGCGGTCCAGTGGTTAGGAATTGGCACTTTCACTTAGGGGGCAAGAGTCCAGTCCTCGGTCAGGGAACTAAGGCCCTGCAACCCCTGTGTGTAAAAAAAAAAAAAAAATAAAAGAAAGTCACAAGAGGTTCCTGACTCACAGTCTGGCCCCAGAGTGCCCAAAATATCACTTCGTAACCAGTCACTTCCTGCACCAGGCCCTGGGGGACAGGGCTACCCAGCCCTCCACGACCTCAGGCCATGTGTGTGGGATGCGAGGGTCTCAGCTCAGGCCTGGGCTGGGGTCTCGGCTGGGGTCTCGGCTCGGCCCTTCGCTGCCTGTCTGCGGGCGCCCTTGACCTTGTGCTTGAGCCTTCAGGGAGGCCTGTGGACACCACCTCTGTGGCGGAGGGGCCCCTTGCCTGAGGCTGGGGGAGGCCCACTCACCTGCCCCTGGGCTGGCTCTGCAGCAGCAGGCTCTGTGGGGGTCAAGGCCTCCAATCCTCACCTGCCACTCAGCCCCAACCACTGCCAGCCAGGCAGACCTGGCCTCTCCGCAGCTGTTTCAGCGGCTCCTGGTGAAAAACAACTTTTTCAGAGCCTGCCAGCTGCCACCGAGCCATTGTGCAACCCTCAGGCTCCTGACGCAAGCCCTCCCCACCCTGCTCTGTGTCCTGGGTTCTGAGAGAGTCAGAAGCACCGGCCCCCACTTCTGGCTTTGGGATTTCCATCCCCCTCCAAAACACCTGGATCTCTAGATGGACCTGACTGGAAGAAGGCATCACAGCTTCCCTGGTTCGAACAACCCATTGCACAGAGGCCAAAACGGAGGCCCGGAGGGGAGAAGGACATGGGGCCCCACGGAGCCAGGGACTGGCTCCTGCAGGCCACGGGGCTGAGCCGGAGCAGACAGCTGTGGCTGCAGCTGCAGCCGTGGGGCCCGGGCCGGGAGCTCCAGGAGCCGGCGTTCCGGGGGTGGACGGCTGTTGTTCCTGTGAGCTACGGACCTGCAAGGCATCCTCCTCCCCTTCCCCTCTGGGATTAGTGAATCCAGAACACAGTGACCAAAGATGGAAGTTCTGGAATGTGTCAGATGTGAGGGAAACAGCAGGGGGCCTGGCACGGCTGCCCCAGCCTCGAGCAGCGATGCCTGGGGGGACGGCTGGGGCCCGCCTGCCAGCACTACCCAGCTCCGGGTCTGTCTCAGGCAGCCTCCCGCCTCCTGTCCACGCCTCTCCTCCACCCGCAGGCTTGGATGCTCGTCTCCATCCTTGCTGTCCCCGTGGCTGCCCTGACCTCGGTCCACAACTCTCAGGTCTTTTGGGGTCTGGCTCTGCTCTCATCTCCCATGCTTTCCCCGCCTTGTGGAAGCTGCCCTTCTCCCGGGATGTTCTCCAAGCTGCTCTGTCTGCTTCTTTCTACTGACCATCTTCTTCGTAATGGGCTGAAAAGTGGTCTCCAAAGTGTCCACATCGTAGCCCCGGGGAACCTGTCATGTCAGCTCACCTAGCCCAAAGGAGCTTGCAGGTGTGATCCGATGTAAGATCCTGGATTCTCCGGGGCCGGGGCACGTGACCACAGGGTCCTTAGAGAAAGAGGCAGGAGGGTCAGACAATGGACACGAGATCGGGGTGACATGAGGAAAGGGTTAAAGACTGTGGGCATCTCTGGAAGCTGAAAATGAGGTCTCCCCTGGAAACCCTAAGTGGAACCTGCCCCGCCCTTGACCCTGAGCCCCGTGACAGTCAGCGGCTTTGTTCAGTCAGCGTACCTGTGATCCCTGAGGGCAGGAACCCCAGGCCACCTCGGAAGCCCGTCCATCTCTCCTGCATCCCGCCTGTCCCATTGATCAGCTCCACGCTGACCGCTTCCTACGCCGGAAGGCGGCTCCAGGGTCAGGTGAACCGCGAACGTTTTCCAAAAGAAGCACAGGTGTGACAGGGGAGCTGACATGCTCGAAATGTTTTAATTTTTTCAAATTTTTTCCCTGTGAAGCATGACACAGACAGGAAGGACCCGCGCCCGCGGTGGAGCGCACCATCCGAAGACAAAGCCGCACGCCCTTCCACCGCCAAGGCGAGGGCAGCACCCCGCCGGCCCCAGACCACCACAGCCCGTCCCTTGGTGCCCCTCCTCCCCTGGCGCTGGGCCACTGCTTCCTCCCCTGCTTTGAGGTGTTACCTCCTCCGTCTGCGTCACTCGACGCAAGGCGAGTTTTGCCTGCACCTTTCACTATTCAAATGGGACCCCACCATGTGTCCTCATTGGTTTCTTCCTCAGAATATCATGTTGTGAGTTTCCTCCACAGTAGCTACTGATGCTCATCATTGTAGAGTGTCTGGTCCGTGAGTTCCGGCCTCCTGGTGATGGACACCCAGGCTGTTTGCAGCTCAGGGCCGTGCCCACCCCCTGGCCCCAGGCCACACAGCCCTGAGCACCTGTGTGAGTGTGTGTCTCTGATGACTGGGCATTCATTTCTGTTGGGTGCATTTCTAGGAGTAAAAACTTCAAGGTCATCGGGTGCATGGATATCCCCTCTGGGTAGAAATACAAGCTTTTCAAAGTGGTTTTACTAACTTGCGCTCCCCCACCGTGTGTATGAGGGTTCCTGCTGCTTCACACCCTCAGCAGCACTTGATGTGGTCAGCTTTGAATGGGAGGCATTCTGTGGCCACGGAGCCGGAGCCGTAGCTGTGGGTTTCAGCTTGTGAATTCGAGACCCCTGGGAGGCAGGGCAGCTCTGCCAACATCGTTGGTCGATTAGATTCCTCTCTGGTGCAGGGCCTTTCACTTCTTGCCTGTTAGTCTCTAGAATGGCCTTTTCCTCATTGTTTGGTGGTTCTTTTATGCCCTGTAGAAATGAGCTCGTTTGTCTTCTTTGTGCTGAAAATGCCTCCCCTGTCTCTGAGTCTGCATTTCCACTCTTGAAAGGGTGTCCTTTGATGGGTTTGTTTTGATAGTCCAACTTACTCTTCTTTTCCTTCCTAGCTCCTGGTATTTATTGTCTATGTGCTTATTTATTTATTGGCTTCACTAGGTCTTTGGAAGAAAAGTTACGACCAACCTAGACAGCATATTAAAAAGCAGAGACATTACTTTGCCAACAAAGGTCTGTCCAGTCAAGGCTATGGTTTTTCCTGTGGTCATGTATGGATGTGAGAGTTGGACTGTGAAGAAAGCTGAGCACAGAAGAATTGATGCTTTTGAACTGTGGTGTGGGAGAAGATTCTTGAGAGTCCCTTGAACTGCAAGGAGATCCAACCAGTCCATCCTAAAGGAAATCAGTCCTGGGTGTTCATTGGAAGGACTGATGTTGAAGCTGAAACTTCAATACTTTGGCCACCTGATGCGAAGAACTGACTCATTTGAAATAGACCCTGATGCTGGGAAAGATTGAAGGTGGGAGGAGAAGGGGCAACAGAGGATGAGAAGGTTGGATGGCATCACTGACTCAGTGGACCTGAGTCTGAGTAAACTCCGGGAGTTGGTGATGGACAGGGAAGCCTGGCTTGCTGCGGTTCATGGGGTCACAAAGAGTCGGACACGACTGAGCGACTGAACTGGACTGAGGTCTGCTTGGCTACATGCGGGTTCTTTCCCAGTTGCAGCGAACGGGGGCTGCTCTTTGTTGCAGTCTACGACTTCTCACGGTGTTGACTCCTCCTGTTGCAGGGCCCAGGCTTGCAGGGCACACGCGCTCAGCAGGCATGGCCCTCGGGGTTAGTTGATCCAGTGTGTGCGGGATCTTCCCCTAGCTACGCTTTTTAATGCCTGATTTAGAAAGAATCTTCCTACCTTGGGATCGCTACCTTCCTGAAGCTTCATTATCTTACATGTAGATGCATAATCCAGCTGGAACTGCCTTTCGTGTGTGATGCAAAGGAGGGGTCAAGTCAAGTTGACTTCTTCCATTTGGACATCTGGAGATACACTGTCCCATAAAAGGCAATTCTTTCCCCCTTTGTCCGAACCCAAGCTCCCACATGTGCACGCTATAGGGTCAAGCACACTCATGCGGAAGCGTTTACACACGTGGTGTCTGAGGCTGGTCCCCCAGGGCTGACACTGGGCCACGGATTCAGGTGCAGGTGGCCCCAGAAGCACTGCAGGTCGGGACGGGAGAAAGCCAAGAAGCTAGTCAGGGGCAGCTGGGGCACGATCCTACCGGGGAGGAGGGGGAGGGGAAGGAGGAGGGGGAAGCTCCTGTCTGAGCCTCCGTTTTCTCGTCTGTGAAATGGGATAGTTTTGTCCATCTCATGGGGTGGTTACGTGGCTTGAGAGAGGCTGCAGGTGGAGTATCCGCTGGCCCATAGTGAGCTGCAGTGAGTAACTAGGGCCCATCATGATTGTGTGTCCCTGAGATGGTCCAAACTCCCTGTTTCCACCTCCAATGGCTTTCTAACTCTGGGAAGCCATGATAACGGTAAATGACCATGAGCACACTCCCTTTAGTGAGGAGGACCCGCTCTCTCGCCAAGGTCTGCCTGTTCCCACATGCCTGGCCCCAAGATCGGTCTCAGGAAGACGCTGCCTTTCTGTGAGGTTAACCGTAGCATGTTTCTACGAGCATTTTTATACTGTATTTGGGTAGGAAGCATCGATGCGTCCGGGTCATCCAAGGGCTGGGCCACGGTCTGGCTGCGTTGCTGCAGGCGAAGCCTCCGCCAACAGCCAGCTTACCCGCAGATAGAGCCGTTTTCTACTTCGGTGTCACAGGGAGGCTCTGCGGACGGGCTCCAACTTGGCTGCTGTCTTGACAGTGTGTTTGCATTTAGAGCTGGGTTGAGTCTAAAAATAGGTCTGGGAGAGATGGCTGCTGAGGCCAGCGTTCTGCACGGCCCGAGGCAGGCCTGGGGGCTCTGGAGGGAGAATGTGAGGGGAGTGCCTACAAGACCCTGCCTGCTGGTCTCCCCTGGCCACCACCTGAGCACGCCTCTCCATCTTCTCAGGACAAGAGCCGCCTCCTCCAGGAAGCTTTCCTGGCCCGCCGGCTGTGGTGGCCTCCGTTTTTCATCCTCTGTGATTGGCGTACTGTCTTCCCCATGAGAACGTGAGCTGCACAGTGGCAGGGCAGTCTGTCTGCTGCTTCTTTCCCTTCCTAGCACCAGGTCTAGGTGTTTAGTGAAGCTTTGGGCCGAGCCCATGTGAGTGTTCCTCTTGTTTCTGCGTCTCCAGCTCTGTGACCCCAGGCCCAGGCTCTCCGATTCTGGGTCTCACTGTCTGCACCTGGGAGGCAGAGAGCATTTCCTCCTCAAAGGGCTTGTTGTGAGGTTCAGACTATCCAGGCGCCCCCTTCCACGCTGCCCTTGGACTTTTTCAGGCCTACATGAGCTGCTCTTTCACTTGGAGCAACGAGGACAGAGGACCCATGATGGGACTCTAATAATGTACGTGTAGGGAGGGTTCCTGAGATAAATGAGATAAATCAAGGAAAATTAAAGCCCTGCCTAAGACTGAGTAGGTGTCCCCCAGATGTTTGGAGCCATCATCACCATCACCACCGCCACCATCACCATAACCATAACCATCCCCATCAACACCGCCATCCCCACCAACACCACCATCACCATCACCATGGCGTGGTGGGGGTGTGCTCCACAGTCTCCCAGGGACCCCACTGGGACTGAGCCCCCAAGCCCACAGCCATGATTCTTGGTGTGCCCTCCTTCTCTCACTCCTTGCCAAGGCTTGATCCCTCTCACCAGGCTCCTTCACAAGGAGAAAGACTTCAGTGACCCAAGACACGGTGGTCACATGCCTTAGGACTCCAGGCAAAGGAGCAAGCTCTGTGGAGCCGGGAAACCAGAGTGGGCTTCCTGGGGGAGGTGGCACCGGAGAAAGGCCTTAAAGGCTGAGCAGAGCCAGAGAAGCAAGCCTGTAACAGACCTTGGGTCTTGAGCCCCCAAGCCCACAGCCATGATTCTTGGTGTGCCCTCCTTCTCTCACTCCTTGCCAAGGCTTGATCCCTCTCACCAGGCTCCTTCACAAGGAGAAAGACTTCAGTGACCCAAGACACGGTGGTCACATGCCTTAGGACTCCAGGCAAAGGAGCAAGCTCTGTGGAGCCGGGAAACCAGAGTGGGCTTCCTGGGGGAGGTGGCACCGGAGAAAGGCCTTAAAGGCTGAGCAGAGCCAGAGAAGCAAGCCTGTAACAGACCTTGGGTCTCTTTGGGGCCCTCCACTGCAGGCTCTGAGACGGGGGACTTGGTCGTGAGGAACTGCAGTTGGCCTTTTCGACAGTATCTGCTCCATCATCTATTTTAAAAGAAAGGACCCCAGCTGGAGAAGTAATCCCCTCTTGGCCCATCCAGACCATCGAAAATGGATACCTCCCAGGTGTTCCATCTCTGCAGATGTAAAACGCAGGGCGGCCCAGACCCCAGGCCGGCCTGTGGGACTGTCTCCCCAGCAAAGCCCTTGGACGGGGCGGGATGGGGGCGGGGCCCCAGGCACCGGGAAGGAGACCTAAGACAGCCGCCCCGTGAGGCTCCTGGGTGCCTTCCAGCCCGCTGCAAAAGGCTCTGCTGCTTAACTCATCTGCCTGGCCCCTCTCTGCCTACCTTCTTTCTGCATTTATGTCTTTGAAAAAATATATAACTTCAGTAAGTCAGAAGGGGGAAAACAAATATCTCATATTAACTCATAGACATGGAATCTAGAAAACTGGTCCTGATGAAGCTGTTTGCAGGGCAGGGAGAGAGAGGCGAGACCAGGCCTGTGGCACAGAGGATGAAGGAGAAGGCGGGACAAACGGAGAGTGAAGCAGCGAAGCGCAAACGCTCCCGCTCCCGTGCATAAAACGGAGCGCTAGCGGGGAGCTGCCGTGTGACACGGGGAGCCGACCCGCTGCTCTGCGGTGACCCAGAGCGGTGGGGGCGGGCGGCGGGTGGGAAGGCTGCCGCACACCGCTGCACGGCAGAAGTCAGCACAATTCAAAGCAATTGTCCTGCAATTAAAGACGTATATATACACATATATAGAACTCAAAACCCAGGAAAACACAAGAAAAAGAAACTAAAGTCACTCATACACTATGACCATTCCGCATTGTTCTGCGGCAGAAGCCAACACAATGCTCTAAAAATTAAAACACAAAAGCTTTTTCAGAAACCACTTTAATGTCAGGATGCAGCAGCAATGCCTGCCAGCGTTTGTGTGTCTTTCCAGGTCTTTGAGTAACGTCCACACACACACACACTTGTGCTGCAGTCCCTGGGGTCGCAAGAGGTGGACGTGACTTAGCGACTGAACAGCGGCAGTAATGAAGAAATGCCTCTGTTCACTAACACTTGGAAGCAGTTCAGTAAAAAGCTCAGGAAACAGCTCACGCGTGCTCAGTCAACTGTCCTCTCACTCTACGAGCTGCACTCCCCACCCCCATGTCCATTCTGAGACCTGGTGTGCGCAGGCCCAGGGCCCTCAGAGAGCAGGAATGTCCTAAGAGCGTGCGGTCAGGACGGGAGCCCCATCCGCCAGCCTGCAGCCGAGACTCGCCTCCTCCTGGGCCTAGACCCTTCTGCTTCCTAAGTGCCCCAGACTGAGTCCCTGGGGGCTCTTGGAGATGCTACACAGCGTGGACACCCTCAGAGCTCGCTGTCAATGAAATGATGAAGACCCAGGACCCTTACCCCACGTCCTCCACCCTATTTTTCTGTGCTTGCTTTGTTAGTGAACCTTTTCCTGGCTGTCATGTACGTGCAAAGCAGCTCTCATCCCAAGGGCACAGCTGGCAGCTGTTCACAGGCTGACCATGCCATGCACTCAGACCAGCTCAGAGAGAGAGGGGGCAGTACCAGGAATGCCCGCGGGCACCTCTGGTCCAGAGGCTCGCGCCTGGGACAGTGCTGCCCCCAGGGCACGTCCTGGCGGTGAGCGCAGACACTTGACTGTCACCGCTGAGAGGGTGCTGTTGGCATCGAGTGGGCAGGGACACAGTTCAACAGCCCGCTCTGTACAGGCTGGCCCCTAAATGGAGGGCTACCCAGCCCCCGGTGACCGCAGTGCCGGGGTGGGAAACC
>SJXQ01007246.1:141099-152594 GCA_006408695.1 Aepyceros melampus
GCAGCTAGCTGATCAGCAGGACCCCCTGGCTGGTCCCTGGCATCAGGTAACCCCGCCCACCGCCATCCACACTGCTGGCAGGTTGGAGGCTGCCTGCAGCCCAGGCCAGGTGGTTCTGCCCTCTCCGAGCCCCATGGCCCTGGAGTACCCAGCGGTTGAACTGGCATCAGGCTGTACCTATGATGCCCAAATTGGGTCCCTGGGCTTGCACGCCCCACCCTCCCGGAGCAGGCACCTGGGTAACCTGTGCCCTGGGCATCTACCTTAGACCAGCCCCATGTGAGCCTCTGGGCACAGGGACCCATAGGTAGGCATGTGGGGTGCCCTGGGCAGGGCCTCACCCATCACCCACTTCCCGAGCACCAGGCCCAGCAGAACGAGGCCCTGCACGGAGCTGGCACGTGAGGAAGTCAGGTGGGGGGACACCTGGGAGCTTCCAGGGCATCGGTGTCTCCCCTGAAGCCAGAGGGAGTGGATGGGCTGCTACTGAGGGTGGGAGTGGGGAGAGGCGGTGGTCCCAGGCCCCGGCCCCTTCAGCCAAGGAGGCTGAACAGAATGGCAGCTGTTTCTCCCGGCCTGAAGGCGTCACATTTGAAGAGGCTACATTCGTCTTCAAACCAGGAAGAAATAAATTGCATTCAACCAAAAACTAAACTATGAGAATGTTTTTAGCAGTGCAACCCTCTAGGGAGAATCGCTCCCAGAACCAGAGATTAGACTCTCCAGAGTGAGACTGGACCATCTCTGCAACGCCGACTCCAGGAGTGGACGCCGCATCCTGCCCACGGACTCTGTTCATTATTGTTATTATTGTGGACATGGTGTGTGGCACGTGGAATCAAAGCTGAGCCCCCGCAGTGGAAGCCTGGAGTCCTGACCACCAGACCTCCAGAGAAGCTCCCTGTCCTCACGTTCTAGGCAGGTCCTGGTTGCCCAAACCACGCCTCCAGCCCCACCCCCACCCCCTGCCTGGCAGGGTCCAGACAAGGAAACCCAGGTGCCCGGAGCAGCGCTGGAGGAGGTGTCGCACTCAGGCTGAAAACCGAGAGAGAGCGGGGCTCCCTCAGATGCCGCCCCTGGTCCCTGTCCCACCTCGCCCCAGCCCCATCCTGGCACAGACCTCGACCTTGGACTTCCAGACCGCAGAAGACAGCGACCTGTCCCCTCCTGATGGCGGGAAGGGCTCTGGCAGGCTCCACACTCAGCCTGAGGCTCACGGGTGGTGTTTCAGGAGGTGATTGGGCCTCCTGTCATCGGCAGGCAGAGAGGGGTGTAGCCTGACTCCTCCACCCACAGCCCTGAGACCCTGAACAAGTCACTTTGCTTCTCTGACCTCCGTTTTCTCATCTGTTAGATGGGTACAGGCTCCACCCCAAGGGTCACTGGGGAGAGTGTCTGAGAGCGCCCCCAGGCAAGCGGTCTAGGCCTGCACACACCTCCTGCCCCTCTGTCCTCGGGCTGTGAGCCGCAGGATGAGTCTGAGTCGTGAAGGAAACACCCCCGGATCCCACAGGCAGCTCCAAGCAGACGCAGGATCTTCTGTCCCCTCTCAGCGGCTGGCCGTGGCCACGGTCCCGCAGCTGGCAGCTCCGGGCGGGTGAGATAGTGTCTGTGTCGGCCCGGCTCCTGTGGGCATGGTGTGGGCACAGGAGGGGGCTGGGTGATGCAGAAAGCAGGGCTTTGGGGGAAACGAAGGTGCAGTGAACCCCCAGCCCCTTCCCCACTTGGACCCCAGCCTCTACCTGGGCGGCAGGAGAGAGAATGGAGCAGGCCTCCTGCCCAGGGGATGGGGGGCGGGGGCAGGAAGATGAGGTCATGGGGAAAGAGAACGTCACTTGTTTATAGTCAGACACCCACAGCCAGAGACACTGGGGAGCCGCACGCGCAGGCCTGCGGACGGCAGCCCTGGACAGAGAGGGCCGGGCAGGCGGGGCCTCGGTGGTCAGCCCGGGGCTTCTCTGGACACGCACCACCTGTGAGCAGCGGGCGTCAGGGCCTCAGCCGCTCGGCCCAGTGGACCCTGAAGTTCTCAGCGGGACCGCAGGCCTCCGTCTCCCCGGGCAACCAGGACACCAGGCCACAGAGGCGTCAGCCCCTCCGGGCTTGTTTTGTTTCGTTTTTGTTTCTTGGGCTATGCCACAGGGCTTGCAGGATCTCAGCGCTCCAGCCAGGGAACGAGCCCAGGCCCTGGGCAGCGGAGGTGCAGAGTCCTAACCACCCGGCTGTCGGGGAATTCCCCACCCCGCCTGTTTTCAGGCAGGACCACTGAAGTATGTTAGGTGGGAGTCAGGGTGACCAGGACGCCGGGTCTGGGGGCTGGGGGCTGGGGAGCCTGGGCCCCCTGGCAGCCCGGGGAGAGGGTTGGGCTGGAGAGTCTGGGGTCTGCAGGGCTGGGCACGAGGAGGTTGCCAGCCAGGAGGTGACACTCCCCCTCCACTGAACTTCACATCTGTACTCAGCAGACTCACAAGTTCTCAACCACTGAACTCATGTTCACACACACACACATGCACACACACTAGCACACATATACACACGCACAAACACATGTGGGTGCACACGGACATGTACACACGTGCGCACACATGCACGCAGGCATGAACACACACGAACATGTGCGCTCACACACAGGCACACGTGCGCACACATGCACACAGGCATGAACACACACATGAACATCACGCTCACACACAGGCACACGTGCTCACACATGCACACAGGCATGAACACACACGAACATGTGCGCTCACACACAGGCACACGTGCTCACACATGCACACAGGCATGAACACACACATGAACATGTGCGCTCACACACAGGCACACACGCTCACACATGCACACAGGCATGAATACACACGAACATGTGCGCTCACACACAGGCACACGTGCGCACACATGCACACAGGCATGAACACACACGAACATGTGCGCTCACACACAGGCACACGTGCGCACACATGCACACAGGCATGAACACACACGAACATGTGCGCTCACACACAGGCACACGTGCTCACACATGCACACAGGCATGAACACACATGAACATCACGCTCACACACAGGCACACGTGCTCACACGTGCACACAGGCATGAACACACACGAACATGCGCGCTCACACACAGGCACACGTGCTCACACATGCACACAGGCATGAACACACATGAACATCACGCTCACACACAGGCACACGTGCTCACACGTGCACACAGGCATGAACACACACGAACATGCGCGCTCACACACAGGCACACGTGCTCACACATGCACACAGGCATGAACACACATGAACATCACGCTCACACACAGGCACACGTGCTCACACGTGCACACAGGCATGAACACACACGAACATGCGCGCTCACACACAGGCACACGTGCTCACACATGCACACAGGCATGAACACACATGAACATCACGCTCACACACAGGCACACGTGCTCACACGTGCACACAGGCATGAACACACACGAACATGCGCGCTCACACACAGGCACACGTGCTCACACATGCACACAGGCATGAACACACATGAACATCACGCTCACACACAGGCACACGTGCTCACACGTGCACACAGGCATGAACACACACGAACATGCGCGCTCACACACAGGCACACGTGCTCACACATGCACACAGGCATGAACACACATGAACATCACGCTCACACACAGGCACACGTGCTCACACGTGCACACAGGCATGAACACACACGAACATGCGCGCTCACACACAGGCACACGTGCTCACACATGCACACAGGCATGAACACACATGAACATCACGCTCACACACAGGCACACGTGCTCACACGTGCACACAGGCATGAACACACACGAACATGCGCGCTCACACACAGGCACACGTGCTCACACATGCACACAGGCATGAACACACATGAACATCACGCTCACACACAGGCACACGTGCTCACACGTGCACACAGGCATGAACACACACGAACTGCGCGCTCACACACAGGCACACGTGCTCACACATGCACACAGGCATGAACACACATGAACATCACGCTCACACACAGGCACACGTGCTCACACGTGCACACAGGCATGAACACACACGAACATGCGCGCTCACACACAGGCACACACGCTCACACATGCACATCCATGCACACACGCACACACATGTGCATATATGCGTGTGCACATGTCCCCCTGTGCGGTCCAAGCCCCAGGAAGGCGTGGGCAGTCCCCGCATCTCAGGTCCCCAGGGAGCCTCCTCGGCCCCCTAGCTGGCAGCGAGTCCCACACGCAGCCTCTGAGCCTCACCGTCCAGAGGAAGGGAGGGAGCACGCCACGCCCATTCAGCCGGGCCTTGGGACCTGTCCTCACCGCTGCGGACACGCACAGCCACCTCCCGCCCGGAAGCTGTCAGAACCAAGGGGGCCGCCCTCAGCTGACCCCTTGCCTGTGGCTGTCGGGAGGCAGTGAGTGCAAAGGGAGCGGGCAGCCTGCCCGTGGAAACAGCTGCTCGCCTTTGGGCCGCCCTCTCCCGCCACCCTCACCTGCCCACAACGGAGGCTTCAGACTCCCTTCCTGGCGGGAGTCCCCCGCATCCCAGCATGGTACGTACAGCTCTGGGCTGGGGACGGGGCTGTGGTCTGCATCAGACGCCCTCTCCTTGGGGACCAGCCTGGACCTGTCTGGGTGAAGCCCCAAGGCGGTCTGTGTGCTCCACAGTGTTGGGCCCAGCAACCCGCGTTTCCTGGGCAGACAGTCCAACTCCGAGTGCGAGGACCTGCTGGGTGCCGCTCGGTTGCTCATCAAACCTCACCTCGTTACTGCTTCAATTTTCAAAATACTCTCTTCTCCCCAACTTGTAGGTGTGGAAACCATGGCCCAAGGGATCAAGCCCCTAGCACTGGTTTACCTGACGTGGTGGCAGCCCTGTGATTCTGATTTTTATTTAAAATATGTATATTTTATGTATTTATTAGGCACTTTGGGGTTCCCTGGGTCGGGAGATCCCCTGGAGAAGGAAATGGCAACCCACTCCAGTATTCTTGCTTGGAGAATCTCATGGACTAAGGAGCCTGGTGGGCTGCAGTCCATGGGGTCACAAAGAGTTGGACACAACTGGGTGACTTTACTTACTTACTTACTTTTTGGGGTCTTAATTGTATCATGCGGGGGCACTGCAGCACACTCTCCAGCTGCGGCAAGGAGATATACTTGCTCTGTGGCTTGTGGGATCTCAGATCCCTGGTCAGGGACCAAACTCACATGCCCTGCTTTGTAAGGCAGATTCTTGACCCTTGGACCATCAGGAAGTCCCAGCCCTGTGATTTTAACTTTCTAATCCATGTTCATTGTTGTTCAGTTGCTCAGTCATGTCCAACTCTTTGCGACCCCATGGACTGTAGCACACCAGGCTTCCCTGTCCTTCACCATGTCCTGGAGCTTACTCAAACTAATGTCCATTGAGTCGGTGACACCATCCAACCATCTCATCCTCTCTCACCCCCTTCTTCTCCTGCCTTCAATCCTTCCCAACATCAGGGTCTTTTCCAATGAGTCAGCTCTTCAAATCATGTGGCCAAAGTGTTGGAGCTTCAGCTTCAGTTTCAGTCCTTCCAATGAATGTTCAGGGTTGATTTCCTTTAGGATTGACTGGTTTGATTTCCTTGCTGTCCAAGGGACTCTCAAGCCAGAGCGATTCCACTCAAACTCAAGGTCGACAGGAGGAGGGGAAGAGTCTGCCTGCCTCAGAGGGTCACCTGCAGTGCTGGGGGTCTCAAATGCCCCTGAATCCACCCTGAGTTGGGAGAGATGCCCACAGTCAGCTCCCTGAAGGGCCACAGGGATGCAGGCGGGGCTGGTGCAGAGGTGGGTGTTCCTGCAGGGTGTGGAAGAAGGTGCCCTGGTCCAGGGGATGGCCTGATGTCGGATGCTCCCCTGATGAGGGCCCACTGCATGTCAGGCCCTCCACACAGTGTCCATGGCCAGTTCCACAGCACGCAGACCCAGGAATAAGATTTGTGACAAAAGGTTTACCCCCTCACATCACAGTGCCCAGGGGCTCCACACTAGACGGGAAACAAAGCCAAGACTTACTCCTAAGATTTCTCTGGAGCACGAAATCGACTCCTATGACGATACAGGAAACCAAGACTTGCTTCTGCCTGTTTGAAAGATGCAGGCATGAGGGCCCAATGAGACTGTTCAAAATTACTTTATTTTCTAAAACAACTTTATTTTCATTTCTGAATAAGTAATACAAGAGAGACTCTTGTAACACATCACCTACTTGATGGACGTGAGTTTGCGTCATTTCCAGGAGTTGGTGATGGACAGGGAGGCCTGGTGTGCTGCAGTCCATGGGGTTGCAAAGAGTCGGACACGACTGAGTTACCAAACTGAGCTGAACTGAATACAGAAGGGAAAGGTCACACACAAAGAATTCGGAATCAGGGTGGCTCTGGACTTGACGATGGCTAGGCTGGCAACCAGAAGATGACGGTGAAATCCCTGCCAAATGGGCCTCTGTCCAGCCACCCTTCCCTGTAGGAAATGCTTTCCAAACTAGAATTTTATACCCAGTGTGATAGACTGGATGCTGTTTGGGAGTGTCCTTTACCCCAAATTCACGTTGGAATCCTAACCTCCCATGTGCTGGTGTTGAGAGGCAGGGTCTCTGTGTGTGACTGGGTCATGAGGGTGGAGCCCCTGTGAGCAGGACTGGAGGTCTGATACAAAGAGGCCCAGAGAGCTTGCTCACCCCCACTCCATGTGAGGACACGGCAAGACGGCAGCATCTGTGAAGCGGGAAGCTGGTCTCACTTGCCAGATGCTGAGTCTGCTGGGGCCTTGACCTTGGACTTCCAGCCTCCAAAACCGTCAGAGGTAGGTGCCCATTGCTTCCAAGCCACCCAGTGGCATTCTGCTGCAGCAGCACCAAACTCCTGGTCAAGTGTAGGGTAGGATGAGGCTTTTCAGACAGTTGAACTCTCCCCAGCTCTCTTGTTGGAAAGCCTGCAGAGTACAAGCTCCTCAGAGAAGGGGATAAACCAGACCAAGGAGGATACACCCCATGTGTCTGAGGTCTGGAGATTTAGACAAGAGGCAGAGGATTATTGTTGGATTAACAATAAGCACATAACGGGGAGGGTGGGAAGAACAGAACAAACAACATAGCCATGGATAACTGTGGGGGAGAAAGATAAGGCAGGAAAAGTAATCACAGTGTATTACCTGGCTCTGCTGTGAGTCCCATTTACACGGTCATGTAACTCAGCCACATTCTTTGCATTGCAGGGCTGGCGATGGGAAGGAGGTGGTGAGGGAGGGGGCAGTGGATAAGAGAAAATGTATGCCTCTCCCCCAAAGGATACACCCCATGTGTCTGAGGTCTGGAGATTTAGACAAGAGGCAGAGGATTTCAAGTTGGATTAACAATAAGCACATAACGGGGAGGGTGGGAAGAACAGAACAAACAACATAGCCATGGATAACTGTGGGGGAGAAAGATAAGGCAGGAAAAGTAATCACAGTGTATTACCTGGCTCTGCTGTGAGTCCCATTTACACGGTCATGTAACTCAGCCACATTCTTTGCATTGCAGGGCTGGCGATGGGAAGGAGGTGGTGAGAGAGGGGGCAGTGGATAAGAGAAAATGTATGCCTCTCCCCCATAAGGCATGTCAGTAGATACCACATAAGCTGATAAAAACAAGATTGAGAAATAGGAGAATGTTATTTAGGAACACAGACATAAATACCAAAAGAAATGCTTCTTTTTTTTTTTTTTTTTTTTTGAGAAAGAGGAAGTGGCCGCCTCTGGGGAAGAATAACTATGGTGAGGGGCAGGGATGGCTGTTTTCATAAAAGCCCTGGGAATTACTTAACTCGTCAGATTATGCACACATACAGCTTAGATTTTAAGGCCGTAAAGACAAGGTTTTCCTGTGAATAGCGGAAGGGGCGCTCACTGCTGCTAGAGAGCAGTTGGCCCCTGGAGGTGGGTGCAGACCCTGCCTCACCTGAGCGGCAGGCGGGAGGGAGGTTCCCTGGTGGAGATGGAGGTCCCAGAGACCACCAGGCAGTGTGGGGGCACGTGCTCTGGGCGGGGGGATGTCCCCCTCCCATCGCAGCTCGGGAGAAGACCTTCAGCTGAGGGGCCCAGAGGCCTTCAAGGAGTCACAGCAAGACTGTGAGACAGGACCCAGGTCTTCCCCCTCTGGTCCCGCCTGCCCTTCCATCCTAACTGGAGACCCTCGGGGTCGGGGTGGGGGGTGACATGGGCCTGGGCAATTGCTGGCGACCGTCGCTAGCTGACTTGGCCACCCCCAGGGCCATGGGGACTCTGCCCTCCTGCTTCCACCAGATGCAAAGTGGAGGACGCGGGAATGAGGGCCGAGGTTCCTTTGTATTCTGAGAAAAATACAATATCTGATCCCTCTGCTCCGAGCGTGGGAACAAACAACTCTCGAAGCCTGTGTGTGTGTGTGTGTCTGTGTGTGCGCACACACAGAATCACACTCTAGGCCCTATCTGTCCTTCAGGCTTCGAGCTAGCTTCTGGCAAATCCTCCAGTTGTGGCAACAGATGTGAACACTCTGCTCACGCCCCGTGAACCCTGGGGCCTCACAAAGGGTTCCGTCCTGCCCCCAGCCCCGTGCCACGTGCCAGGCAGGGCGCGGAGCGTAAGGGGTGTGGCTCAGGGGCTCCACGTGCGGGACCCCCTGCCGGGCCCCCAGGCCTGCCGCTCAGAGTGTGACCCGGGCCCAGGCCGCAGGCTCCGGGCCGGGCAGGGGCAGGGAGGCCGCGCAGCAGCCCAGCGGGGCCACAGCGGCAGAGCCCGGCCCTCTCGGAAGCAGTGCCCGGGGCCGGGGCGGAGGGCCAGCCTTCACGGGAGCAGCCCCAAACAGACCGGCGGGTCGGACGCTCTTGGGGCAGCGGCTGCGCCCAGACCTGCCCAGCAGCAGGTGTCCCCTCCACCATCGGGAAGCAGACTCAGGGTCTGCCACTCGTCCCAAGTCACAGGGTCAGAGCGCTGGGTTCAGGCCCGTCAGAATCCACCTCGCCGCCACCTTCAAAGTCAATCTACCCCCTCGGGCTTGGTGTTCTGGAGACTGGCCATCTCCCCTCTTTCTCCCACCATCTCAAGCATCTGACCAACACGTCCCAGAGGCTCCACCTCCAGCAGACCTAGAACCTGCCCACCTCCTTGGAGGCTCAGAGCCTCCGTCAGCTGGTGCCTCTGTCTCCCTGCTGCTGCCCTCGCGGCCCACGGCCTGGCCCTGTCCTGCCTTTATTCTCCCCGGAGCACGCAGCCCTGCGGTCTGTGCTTCCTGTCTGTGCTTTAGTCGACCTCCCCCCACGGGACGTCAGCCCCCCAGGGGCAGTGTTCTCTGTTTCCTCCCTATGCATGCACGCCTTTTCTGGAAAGACATCAGAGGGCAGCCATGGGCAGGGAGGCCCACCCAGAGCATGGTGTTCTGATGGAGAAAGGAAGGGCGCTGACCCAGGGGCCCCGGAGGGCTTCCTGGAGGAGGTGGTGCTCAGTTACATGGGCTCAGTCGCCCACACTCAGCGGCTCATATCGGCAAGGGCTCTCAGGAAGGCGCCTCAGCTCTGCTATTCTGGACACAGCTTTGGAGGCGCATCGGATGAAGCCCTGCCACGTGGTCTTGGGCCTCGGGAGCTACAGGCATCCATGCGGTGAGGTGTCCATCCAGCAAGTATTGACCGGACCCTGTTGTATAGGTGTGAGGCTCAAGGGGCCTGGAGGAGGGGACCACAGAGCCCACTTCTCCAAGAGAGAACGTCTGTGGAACACAGGCGGGCCACCTGGGGTGCAGAGATGCGCTAAAGGTAGGTCTCAGGAAGAGAAGCTGCTGGGAGGACAATGAGGGGAACAGTGTTGGAGGCAGAGGGAACAGCTTGTGCAAAGGCTCTGAGCAGAAGGCCCCGGCTGCCCCTCTGTCCTCGAGGGATGTGGTGGGATGGTGGGGTGGACAGCAGTTCCAGCCAGAGGGCAGGAGTGTGTGCAGGCCCTTTCAAGCGGACTTCCTCCAACACAGCTGTTGGTGTCGCTCACGTGGCCGCCAGTAGCCTGGCAAATGTGCCGCTGAAGCCCTGCTTCATTGTTTGGGTTTGGGCTTGTGTTTTCTTTTTAAGGAGAAACAGCTGGGAGGCCAGGAGAGCATGGACATTTGGAGAGACTCCTGAGGTCATGGCCCGGCCAGTGCTGGTTCCCCTACTGACTCCCGCGGGCCTGGGCACAGGGCTACCCAGGAGGGCTGACCTGCCACCCCGCCAGGCCGGGTGACAGGCCTGCCCCCGTAGGCCTCAGACTCAGGCCGGCATGACACTGGCCTCAAAGCAAGGGTCTCCCCCAAGGCAGAGCCCCTCAGTGTGTCTCTCACACTCTTGGGAACCCAGCTCAACCTGGCCAGGGTGAGCCCAGGTTCAAGTCCTCAGCTGCCCAACCCGGGGCTCCATCCTGAACATCTGCAGGGCCTGGGAGCACCCTCCATGCCCCCAGCGCCCCAGACAGCACCGTGCACCCCACTGAGACCCTGCGCAGTGGCGGCCAGTCACCACCTCCCGGACGTGTCCTAGGAGCCAGGCCCACTCTCTCCCCTAGTCCTTAAGAAGCCCTGCTGGGTAGGCGGTGCCACCCATTTTACAGGTGTGGCAACCGAGGCACCAGCAGTTTGTGTCGCTTGCCTGCACCCCGGAGAGGGGGACGGCACCTCTGATGCAGGTGCACAAGTTCTCTCTCCTCCAGGGTGTGGGTCCAGCCTAGACAAGGGGCGAGAAGCAGCAGGATTCGGGGAACAGTGCGAGCCTGGGAACGGAGGCTGGCATTGCCAACTGGGGTCCCACACCAGTTTGGCCCAGAGAGGTTTAGGGTGGGGCCCTCACCTCCCTCCACCCTCCGCTCACTGCTCTCCCACACCCAGGGCAGGAAGGAGGGTCCCCCCGTGCCTCAGAGGTGAAGCAGAGCCTCCGTGGGTGGGGGAGGCAGGCGGTGCTCCAGAGAGGGTCCACGTGGAGCTGGCCAAAGGGTGGTGAGTGTCCTGGGATGGCTGGGCAGGGGCAAGGGGGGGACAAGTTGAAGGGTAGGGGGTCCACAGAATGCCATGAAGGGCCCTGCATGCCAGTCCAAGGACCCTCCACCTGACCTGGAGGAGTGGGGAGCAGAATGCGGCCCCTGCCTCAGGCCCAGGTGATGAGTGCTGTTGGGGAGGGGTGTGGGTGGGCATGGAGAAGGGCCTTCCAAGGGAAGGGGCCCCCAGGGCCTCGTTGGAACCAGGCCCTAGGGGCTGACAGGGACCCCGGGGTGTCTGCCTCGGGGTTCCCATGGCCGTGCCCTTCCCTGGAGGGAGACCTGGGGAACAGAGGGGTAAACTGACCACAGTCTTTGGGGCGGTGAGATGGGGACCCTGGCTGCCCGCCTGCCCTGAGCCCTCTGTGTTCAGCCTACCTCCCCTGAATCCTGGCCGTGCCATGAGAACGAG
>SJXQ01007246.1:156574-168580 GCA_006408695.1 Aepyceros melampus
ATCCATCCTTCTCGTGCTGGAAGGGAGGGAGACCCAAGTCGCCCGGCTCTGCACGCCACCCCTTCTCCACCCCCTCCCAATCCTGGCTCCGGACTGAGCGCCCACAGGTCTGCCCAGCCAGTGAAGGGGGCCCGAGAGAGTGGGTCTGACGGGACCCACTGCCTTGTCACGTGACCTGGGGTGAGGCTCATGGCCTCATCTGGGGAAACGGGAGATGCAGCAGGTCACTTAGCTGAGGGGCCTGGCCCAGCCTCAGGGTGCAGCGTACGGCCGGTGCTCTCCAAGAAGCACGCTGACTCCCGCAGCTCCTGTGGACCCCGAGCTCGGGGGAACCCGAGCGGCTAACGTGCCGCCTGGTGAGAGGTGGCAAGTGTGCCAAAGGAGTGCTGTCAGAGTTCACCAGGGGCTTTTCGTCCCATTCTCCCGCGGGCCTGGGCCATCTCAGAAGCCCGCCTGCCTCCCAGGCCTGGGCCTGACTCACAAGGAGGCTGATTAACTGGACAGTCATGGCCTCACAGGGCGGCTCCGCACAACGCCCAGGCTGGGTGATAAGGGACGGCCAGGGCCCCGCGTCTGGGATGGATCAGCCGCCGTGGAGAGTCGGCCCTGCTTGCGGGGACAGCCGTGAGCGCCAGGACCACCAAGAGCAGGGCCTGGGAGATGAGCCGCCAGAGCGCGGGCGTGAGAAATGCAGGGGCTGGGGGAGGTGGGCCAGGGGGCAGGAAGGCAGGCAGACCCGGCTTCCCCCAGGCGCCCGAAGTCAAGGGGTTCAGGAGCCGCTGGCGCTGGAGGGCGCCCGCAGCAATGCGGGGAGCCGCGCACACAGGAGCAGCCTGCCCTGGCCCGCCCGGCCAAGCACTGCGGCGCTGCTGGGCCGGGCCACCTGCTGGTGGCATCGGACTGCTCTGCGTCCCAGACTTTGTCCCCACAGTGCCTGAGAGCGTGAGGACAGACTGCAGCAAAGAGCACCAGAGCGGCCAGCCCTCTCTCTGCTGGGCGGTTCCGAGCGCAGTGACCGGCCAGCACCCCCACGTACTCACCTGCGCGGAGACCACACAGCAGAGGCTTAGCGCGTGCCTGCATGCTAAGTCGCTTCAGTCAACCCTAAGGGTTATAGCCCGCCAGGCTCCTCCATCTATGGCATTTTCCAGACCAGAATGCTGGAGTGGATAGCTGCTCCCTTCCCCAGGGGATCTTCCCAAGCCAGGGACTGAACCGCTTCTCTTGTGGTCTCCTGCTTTGGCAGGCGAGGTCTTTACCCCTGTACCACCTGGGAAGCCCGAGATGCTTAGTAACGTGAAAGCTGCTGTACACTCCATGGAACTCTCCAGGCCAGAATCCTGGAGTGGGTAGCTGCTCCCTTCTCCAGGGGATCTTCCCGACCCAGGGACTGAACTCAGGTCTCCCCACTACAGTCTTTACCAGCTGACCTACGAGCAAAGCCCAAATAATGCTTTGTAGGNTTGATGCTTTTGAACTGTGGTGTTGGAGAAGACTCTTGAGAGTCCCTTGGACTGCAAGGAGATCCAACCAGTCCATTCTGAAGGAGATCAACCCTGGGATTTCTTTGGAAGGAATGATGCTAAAACTGAAGCTCCAGTACTTTGGGCACCTCATGCGAAGAGTTGACTCATTGGAAAAGACCCTGATGCTGGGAGGGATTGGGGGCAGGAGGAGAAGGGGACGACTGAGGATGAGATGGCTGGATGGCATCACAGACTCAATGGACGTGAGTCTGAGTGAACTCCGGGAGTTGGTGATGGACAGGGAGGCCTGGCGTGCTGCAATTCATGGGGTCGCAAAGAGTCGGACACGACTGCGCAACTGAACTGAACTGATATACAGGATGGGTAAACAACAAGGTCCCACTGTGTAGCACAGGGAGCTATGTTCAACACCCTGTAATAAACCAGAATGGAAAACAGCACGGCAAAGAACATGCACGCACATAACTGAGCCACTTTGCTGTACAGCAGAAAGGAACGCAACACTGTGAATCAACTACAATCAAATTCCAAAAATAAAAATAAGCAAATAAAATGGGCTCATAAGATTCTCTGTTTCCTTATCTCAGTGGTTATGCTAGGACGTGGAAAAATGTTTAAGGACTATGCCTCCTACAGATAAGCCCACTCAGTTCATTTGAAATAACAGTGTGTGATATAATGACCTTCCCAAAGGGAGCACTACAGACCAGTGGGGGCAAATCCTTGGGAGTGGGATAGCCACCTGGGAAGCCCCTGAAGTGGGATAAGCATCCAGAACTTTCCACTGAGCCCCTCTTTAACTCAAGGCATGCATTCGAGAGGTGTGTGCTCTGATTAGTACGGTCAGGGGCAGTTTTCCTGCACTTTCCAGATTAGTCAGCATGTAGGACAGGGAATCTATAACCTCAGCTTTGTAAGCTCCAAAGAAGAAATGGAATGAAACACAGCAGCTGACAGTCACCAGGACTATACTGAACGCCAACTGCGATGGAGGAGACAGAGAACATTGCAAAAAGAGACCCTGGTCAAGAACTGCCAAAAACAACAACAGCAAACTTGAGGAGGCTGAGAACAAATGAAATAATGTTATGGGGACAATTATAAACACCAGTCAAGGAGCACAAAATCAGATCCTCAAATTAGGCCTGCTTCCCTCTCACGAAGACTTTAATCAGTGTTTACACAGCATGTCTGTATTTAATTATGGAGAGCAATTATGCAGTTACATTGACAGGACCTCCGAGCAACTCCTCGGCGGTTCTTCTAAAGAATCCCAGCGCAGCCCGAGGCCTGGGCCCTCCTCTGCTCCTCCACTACCTTCCCTCCGGCTTCACCAACCTCCCTACTTTCTCCATCTGGCTTTTTAGGGCCAGCAGAAAACTATTTCCAGCAGTAACACAACCTTTTTGCAAAACTGTCATATTTGAAAGAAATAACATATTCAAGTTCAGTTGTACCAGAAATGAATAAAATCAAAATAATGCCTTTTTTAAATCAAAGAGATTGAGTCTTAAGTGAACAAGCACCCACTGGTGCAAAACAGTTGCTAGAATTTATGGTAAACCATTCATGAAAGCACTGCTTTTGTTGTCCATCTTTGGTATGGAAATTCCCTTTCCTTCTTATACTAGCATTACACCAATCTTGATACTAGTATTCCTCCAGGATCCTTGGTGGAGAAGGCAATGGCACCCCACTCCAGTAATCTTGCCTGGAAAATCCCATGGATGGAGGAGCCTGGTAGGCTGCAGTCCATGGGGTCGCAACGAGTCGGACATGACCGAGCCACTTCACTTTCACTTTTCACTTTCATGCATTGGAGAAGGAAAAAGCAACCCACTCTAGTGTTCTTGCCTGGAGAATCCCAGGGACGGGGGAGACTGGTGGGCTGCCGTCTATAGGGTCGCACAGAGTCAGACAAGACTGAAATGACTTAGTAGCAGCAGCAGCAGCAGGATCCTTGGGCTTCCTGAATGGCTCAGCAGTAAAGAATCTGCCTCCAATGCAAGAGACAAGGGTTTGATCCCTGCATCGGGAAGACCCCCTGGAGAAGGAAATGGCAACCCACTCCAGTATTCTTGCCTGGGAAATCCCATGGACAGAGGAGCCCAGTGGGCTACAGTCCACAGGGCTGCAAAGACTCAGACACAACTGAGCGAATAAACAATAACACAAACCAGGATCTTATTCAGCTTCTTGGCTCTCAATGAATGTTTTCTATCTTAGTCATTTCATTCATCCATTGAGCAAGTAATAAATGAATACCTACTAGGTGCCAGGCATTGCTTGGGCCCATGGAAAGCATTGGTGAACAACACGACAAGCATGGAGTTTCTGTTCCATCAAGGAGAGAAAGACACAATAATCAACACACATTACAGGTAACTATAGCATGTTAAGGGCTGGTCAATACTGGAGCAAAGAGAAAGAGTAAAGGTGGGTAAGGGAGATGGGTGGGGATGGTCAGGGTGAGTCTCACTTTGAAGATGACCCCCGAGTCAAGACCTGAAGGAGATGAGGCACTGTGTGATATAGAAGGTTTAGAGGAAGCCCAGGAGAAAGGAAGGAAGAGCCAGGTGACTTTTACAGGTGTCCCTCTGGATTACGAACTCCTGCAATGTCCAGTTCTCTAGCAACTCTGCACCCCTGTTCCAAAATGTTCATGACCCATCCCTTGTAGCTCATCACAATGAAACACATCCATCCTTCCCGGTCATCGAAACCAGCGTGGAGGAGGACAGTGCTCCGGGCGACCTCCACAAACCTTCCTTCAGAACACTCCTGATCCCCGTCTTCCCCCTGGATGCCCCACAGATCACTCCCTTTGAAGCCCAGGAAGAAACTCAAAGAGGTGTTGTGTGGCTCTGCAGGAAACTGTGTCTACCTTCTTCCATTGGGAAAAAGCCTTCTTGGTTGCTTTCCATTATTTTTGAGTCTACACTGATCCTGGGCATACGTAGCCAGCACCACACCCTTCCAGTTCTGCGAAGCCCGGAGCTCTCGTCCTTGGTCCTGAGCGCCTCCCGCCATCCACACCTGCTGCGCTGCCATCTGGCTGAGGCTCAGGCTCTCCTACAGCCACTCAGGTGCACGGCAGCCTCCGTTCTGTTCTGACTTCTCCCACCCTTTGCCCCGAGGTCTGGACTTCTTAGGAGTGAAACCTGAAAAATCCCATCACAGGCAAGAAGCACATTCAATGAAAACAATGTAAAATAATTACATGGCTTTAGGTTGAGAAGGACTGGGGGGCTTTGTTATTGCTCCTTTTCATCTTCTTCAGAGGTAGATTTCCCCCTCCTTTTGAAAAACAGCTGACGAGGTTTTCAAAGCCACAGTATGAGAGTAAATCAAGGTTTCCTTTAGGCCAGCAGCCGGTGCAGGATTTAATGACATGGAGGAGGGGACACTTGCTGTCTTGTCACTGATGCCAACAAGAAGAGAACCAAGAGGCTTGCTCTTAGATGACACTGACTCCTGAGCTGGATACTCTTGACTCCTGAGTTTGCAGAAGTCCCTAACTTCTTAAGTACACAAACTACAGAAAGAATACTGGGACAAATCCACTATCCTTAACTGCCTCAGAAGCAGGTGTGATATCTGGGTGTATGACACTGATATATCGCTGTTCCTTTCCCACACTGAGGGTTTGTGGGGGGACCCTGACTGTCCCCTGACTGGACACACCCTCTGCCAGTCCTCCCATCATCTGGCAGATCAGCACACAGGGCAGCAGATGGTCAGAGAGCCAGGAAGAGCACTCAATCTCTGGACAAAAGCTCTGATTATTAATAACGTGAATAGCACTTTCAGCATCTCCAGAACAATCCTTCAAATGTGAGCGAAGAAGAAATGAGAAGCTGATTGGAGTGGCTTCATTACGGTAAGTGTTAACTTAATGTAGCCTTCAGAGGAATTCAGAAATGTGCCCTTTCACAGACTGTTACAGAAATCCAATTCCCTTCTTACGAGAATACTTGGTGCCTATACATATCCACGTTACAGCCTGCAAATGCATTAATTAACATCCTGATTGTACTTCTATCATCAGGGATAATTTGGAGAATAAGACATTATGAAAGAAGGTAACCTTGTGAAGTACGTATTTTGCTTGACCCAAGAGCAGAATCTGTAGGGCTGAGGGGGAAGGATAGGTATGTGACAATATCAATTCAAGCATATAAAATTCCTACCTCAGTTTTCAGAATTAGAGACTTTTAAGGCTGGGGAGGATTCTGAAGATCATAATTCTATTCCTTCTTGCAGCATTAAAAGAAACTAAGGCCCAACATCACAGTTTATGAGATGGCCCCAGAAACACAAAACAACACAAGGCATGCAGCCCTGGATCTCATGGACCAAGTGGCCTGGGACGTGACGAGTGGCTGGTGGAAGACGTCCACGTGTCAGTTCAGGTGGGGGCACCCAAGGAGGCGATTAAATAGACCGAGTTCTTAAACATCTGTGATTGCAAGGATGAGGCCATAGCTCTGAGCAGAGGGGACTGGTGAAGATGTCTATAGACCCTGAACCCACAGAGGACTGGTCTCGGAGTGGTCATCTTCCGGGACCCTGACTGTGCCTCATGTATGACAGGGAGGAGTTCCTGCGTTAACGGTCAAGCACACAGGTGTGTCCCTCATTCCCACTCTCATCCATGTCCTGGGTCCCCTGTTGCACGAGGGAGGTCCGGCTGCTTTGTTCTCTCTCTTTCCTCACTGACATCCTCACATACCTGCTTCCCTCCCTCTTCTCAAAGCCACCAGACCTGAGGCAAGACACTAAGGTTCAAGTAGACACTTCTGGGACCACAGAGGGAGAGGTGATGGCAGGCAGGGTTTGCACATAGGAAGTATCCTGCCCAACAATTTGAGCATGTCCATGGCAGGAGGATGGGGCCCCCACCAGCTAAGACTGCAACAACGTGAGCACTAAAAAACTAAGTACAGTAATAAATTATAAACCTCTGGAAAACAGAAAGTGCTGCAACCATACAGAGAGAGATAATAGTGAGTTAAACAAATGCGGGAGGGGCTGCTGTTTCCAATAGAAGGCCGAGTGCTAACTAATTAGTGCCAAAGTTGGAAAATCATCTTTTTACAACCACCACGTAAAGACTGGCTTGGGCAAGGATCACACATAATGCTAAATGTGGGGAAAAGTCTTGAAGAAGAGTGGAATATTGGTATGATACTAATGTGTCTCCCACAGAATGTTTATGAGTTACAAGGGCAAAAAATGTAGTAACTATAGTAGTAACTTCATCTCCCAGGTGGTGCCAGTGGTAAAGAGCCTGCCTGCCAAAGCAAGGTTCAATCCCTGAGTCTGGAAATCCCCTGGAAGAGGGCACGGCAACCCATTCCAGTATTCTGCCTGGGAGAATCCTAGGACAGAGGAGCCAAGCCAGCTACAGTCCATAGGGTTGCAAAGAGCTGGACACAACTGAAGTAATTTAGCGTGCACACAGTAGTAGCTGTATAGTAGATGCGGTTTCCCTAGTGCCTTGAGGGTAAAGAACCCTCCTGCCAGTGCAGGAGATGCAGCTTTGATCCCTGGGTTGGGAAGACTCCCTGGGGGAGAAAATGGCTACCTACTCCAGTATCCTTGCCTGGGAAATCCTGTGGACAGAGAAGCCTGGCAGGCTACAGCCCATGGGGTCGGAAAAGAGTCGGACACGACTCAGCGACTAAACAACAACATACAGGATATTAATCATTATCCACTGACGTGTCCAGTCTACTCTTCCCGGATGAAGGAAACTAACGTTACCAGTGGCACAGCTGCACATGACCTGTCTCCATACGTGATGTCCAAATCGGATACAGTCTAAATCTACTCACAAGGAAGCAGCCGACAAAGTTTAAATGGGGAATGTCCTATGAAACAAGGGAGAATCACCCTCTTTACAGTCATGAAAGACAGAAGGGTGGTGGAAATCTTCCAGATCATAGGAAACCCTCCAACTACAGCTCCGTGGCAGCCCAGCACTTCTCTCTCTCCTCTGGAAGACATCTGGAGTGGAGTTCATGATAGGGTTTATCATTCCTATATGAATAATAAACAGGTGGAAAATCAGAAGTTTATTTTTTTTTAATTCACAGACCTCTTATATAACCTAGCCCCCATGCTGTGTTTTGCCAACAATAAATAAAATTAGCCCTCTCTTCAAAGATGAGCCTGCCAATCAGCCAAATCCCATTTTGCCTCTGGGCTTTACTTCTTTACTCATTTTTTTTTCCTGTATTGTGAATTCACAGCATTTTGAACACGACTTTTGCTCTGTGGCAAAAAGGGATTTATCTTTATACTACAGAAAGAGATTTATACAATAGAAATGTGTATTTATACTTATCCTCCTTTGGTTGCTGTGTCCTAATCCCCGTCAACTGAACTTTCAAAATGCAATACATTGAAGATACAGAGTACATGTAAAACAAGCAACTTTCCTCTGGGAGCTGGAGCCCTAGTTTGTTAGAAATCTAAAATACATTACTTCTTCTACTTTGTATTATAGGTATTATTTGTCTAGATCATAGTTATTAAACACAACCAGAAACTTATCTGTTTTTAATACCATTTCCCCTTCCCCCATACTAAGGTGTGTGTACACACACACACACACAAAACCTAAAGCTGGAAGTGAAGGTGAATGTAGCTCAGTCATGTCTGACTCTTTGCGACCCCATGGACTATACAGTCCATGGAATTCTCTAGGCCAGAATACTGGAGTGGGTAGCCTTTCCCTTCTCCAGGGGATCTTTCCAAACCAGGGGTCAAGCCAAGGTCTGCTGCATTGCAGGCGGATTCTTTACCACTGAGCCACCTGGGAAGCCAAAAAGCTGGAAGGAAGCATTAGCAATCAAGCAGACCCCTCCCTGCCTTAGGATGCTGAAGTATCAGGAGCCCTTATCTGTTTTTAATACCATTTCCCCTTCCCCCATACTAAGGTGTGTGTACACACACACACACACAAAACCTAAAGCTGGAAGTGAAGGTGAATGTAGCTCAGTCATGTCTGACTCTTTGCGACCCCATGGACTATACAGTCCATGGAATTCTCTAGGCCAGAATACTGGAGTGGGTAGCCTTTCCCTTCTCCAGGGGATCTTTCCAAACCAGGGGTCAAGCCAAGGTCTGCTGCATTGCAGGCGGATTCTTTACCACTGAGCCACCTGGGAAGCCAAAAAGCTGGAAGGAAGCATTAGCAATCAAGCAGACCCCTCCCTGCCTTAGGATGCTGAAGTATCAGGAGCCCTGCTTCAGAGATGAGGCGGTCCCAGCTCAGTGGCCCGATAGCTGACTCAAGTTCAGGCAGGCAGGCAACACTAACAGTGGGGTGAGGACCCTCCAGAGGCTCAGAGAGGCGTTCGTTGTTCTCTTCCACACAAAGGCGGACCGTCAGCGTAAACGACTGCATGTTATGGTCTAGTTCTCCAGCCCATCTTGAGAATCACTAGTATGGTTTGATTCATTACATTTAATTTTCCACTATTTGAGCAGTCTCAACGCTTTCCTCATAGGAGTTGAAATAAAGGTCTGTGGACTCCGTGCCAGCCTAACAGTAGGTGGACTCACGGTGACAAACAGCCCCCAAGACAGGAAACAGCGCTGTTGTTTCTGCACTAGTTCAATGCACCGGCAGTAAACCTACAAGAGGCGCATTCATGTCGGACAACGTGGAGGCTCCACCCAACAACACGGTGTCTGGAAAAGAACCCCCGGCTCTAAAGCCAAGATGGGAAGTCAAGATCTGCTTGAGTGCGTGAGGAAATGAGCAGAGAGTGATGAAAGGCTGCTGTCGTGAACATATTACACCTTTTAAGCAGCGAGAAATTCATTTAATAAATCGATTGAAGCCTGAAACCTAATTAAATCTAAAAGAGGCATCGGCCTGAAATGCTAATAAGTTCACACTTAAATTGTATACAAGGCCGCGCGTGCCTTTAATAATGCATTACCCGAAGTCTTCTCTCTATTCATGTGAGCGTTGCAGCAACGTGACACGAATTCTTTCTATGCTCTACTCTGGCTGCAAATACCTCCACGCAGGCAATCTGTCTGGCCATGTTCCCCTTCCCTGTCAAAGGGAATGAGATGTGGTTCTCAAGGGCTGTGATCGTGGCTGTGAACAGTTAATCAAAAGAGTAAGAATACGTACGTACCTTCCATTAAGAAAAACAATGAAGTGAGTCCTTTTCTATCTAATTACTTGGCGCCCTGGATTTAAAGTAATTTGAATGTGCAAGCCCTACCGTGCAGACTGCCAAACTGCTTCACAGAAACTAAAGCTTCAATTAGTTCAATTTCAACCTGGAGCCCACCTCTATCCAGATGGGCACCCGCAGCTAGCCCTGGGTGCAGCAGTCCTGCGGGTCAGCTCTCTCTCAGTCCCTCCTGAGGCCCTGCTCCTTTTGTAAAGTGGGAGTGGTTTAGGGGCAGAGATGGGGCTGGAAAGTAAGCTGTGAGCATCACGACAAGGCCTGGCTCTGGGTGACTACCACACCCTCTTACCTGCTCACTGCTCCTGCCCTGACCCCTAAGGACTAGTCTCCTAACAGCACAATGTCATTTCCAGCTCAAATCCTTTCCATGACTGCCCATCAGGGATGGTTCACTTTATGTCAACGTGGCTGAGTTAAAGGGTGCCCAGGTAACTGGTAAGACGTTATTTCTGGGTATGTTCCTGCGAGTGTTTCCAAGAGATTAGCACTTGAATCAGTAAGATGAATAAAGAAGATACACCCTCAGAGGATGAGATGCTTGGATGGCATCATCAGCTCAATGGACATGAGCTTGAGCAAGCTCTGGGAAATAGTAAAGGACAGAGGAGCCTGGCGTGCTGCAGTCCATGGAGTTGCAAAGAGTCAGACACAGCTGAGCGACTTAACAACAAATCACACCAATGGTAGGCATCACCCAACCCACGGTTGGGTGAACAGAACAAAATTTGCTCTGAACAGAACAAAAATGCAGAGGAAGGGGGAGTTCGCTGTCTCCTGGAGCTGAGACACATATCTCTTTCCCTCAGACACAGATACTACTAATTCTCAGAACTTCTTACATCAGCCCTGGATTCTCGGGCCTTTTGACCAGGACTTACACCATTAGCTCTCCTGGTTAGCAGGCCTTTGTACTCAGACTAAATCACACCACCAGCTTCCTGGGCCTCCAGCATGCAGATGGCAGACGGTGAGGCTTCTGAGCCTCCCCAGTCACATGAGCCAGTTCCTAAAAAACATAAATCTCCTCATATATACAGTTGACATTTGAACACTGTAGGGGTAGGGGCTCCAACCCACTGCCCCCGTCAAAAATGCACACATAGCTTAAGTCTGCCCTCCAAACCCATGAGTTCAGCCAACTGTGGACAGTCGACCATTTACTATTGATAATGCAGTATTTACTACAACTGTAGTATTGACTATTGAAAACCATACGTGTATAAACAGACCTCACAGTTCAAGGATCAACTACACAGATTACTGGTTCTGTTTCTCTGGAGAATCCTAAATAACAAACTATCTAACTCAGATAAAATCCATTTTAGCTTACAAAGCCCTACCTGACACATATACACATACCTATACACACATTCAGTTCAGTTCAGTTCAGTCGCGCAGTCGTGTCCGACTCTTTGCGACCCCATGAATCGCAGCACGCCAGGCCTCCCGGTCCATCATCATCTCCCGGAGTTCACTCAGACTCATGTCCATCGAGTCCGTGATACCATCCAGCCATCTCATCCTCGGTCGGCCCCTTCTCCTCCTGCCCCCAATCCCTCCCAGCATCAGAGTCTTTTCCAATGAGTCAACTCTTCGCATCAGGTGGCCAAAGTACTGGAGCTTCAACTTTAGCATCATTCCTTCCAAAGAAATCCCAGGGCCGATCTCCTTCAGAATGGACTGGTTGGATCTCCTTGCAGTCCAAGGGACTCTCAAGACTCTTCTCTGCGGGAAGCCAGCGCGAGGAATCCCACCCGTGACAGAGTCACGAGGCACACTCAGATGGCAGAGCAATCTGAGTCATCGGATTTCTCCCTGGTTTTTCCTGAGCATGTGCCCCGATAATAAAATTTGTTCTGTATTTGTCTGTTTCTCCACTGTTTTCTGCCAGTTTCTCTGATAGAGTTAATTCACTGTCTTAGCTCCCTGCATTTGAAAGGAGTGTTGCAGCCCAACCCCCTTTGATAATGCTCTAGCCTGCCTAAACGGATTCCTTTGACCTTTTACAAGCCTGTGAATTGCTCGCAACCCCCAGCTGTGAGGGGCAGAAGAGCCTTGTAGTGTCTTAAGTTACAAACTAACTTCTCTTAAGAGCCAAAGCCTTAATAGATTTATTTCACTGTTGCTTCAATGACTGTTGCCAGACCTCCTTATCTGCACCTGGAAGTTTCTGCTATACAAACTATATTTGGTGATAGAAATGTAGCAGGTTTTTTTGATGTTAGCAACACTAGGCCTTTGAGTTAATTGTTCCTTTTATAAATCATTTGTACTCCTGTTTGCTGTGTCCTTGCATTTAT